>KE371018.1:52610-80997 GCA_000418225.1 Zizania latifolia
TCAGATACAGTTAGGGTTAACCTTGGAGCTGATTGATCAGATGAGAGAATGACTTGGTTAGATTTTTGTCCCTGAAAAAATTCAGAGATGATGGTACAAGGGCGGTGATTCTCAACTGATTGATGTGCTGAGTAGACTGCCATGCCAGTTTTCTCAGTGAACATGACGGATGGAGATGGGAAGTAACTAATCCAATTAAAATAAAATAGGGATGCACATTTGTACTACCTCCTGGTCTTATAAAAAAACCGAACCGATATAAAACGGCCCACGGTACTCAACTAAGTCAAGAAAAATTCCTCAGAATACAACACGAGACAAGATGCACTCAATCTTACCGGGAGAGCACACTTCTACCATGAGAAGAGACTTTTTGCACGGTAGCAGAGCCTCCAGTTAAGTGGACTCGAACTAGAGTCTACTACACTAGCCTGCTGGCTGCTGGCTGCTGGCAGTGGTTTCTGTTTGTATTTCCAGCATTCAGTGTTTGCATGCTATCTTACTGTTCTTTTTCTCCTTTTTCCTACCCAGCAAACCCTGTTTGCTATTTGTTTCAATGTTTTTCTCTGCTAATCTTATAAAATTGACCGGCCTTTCTGCTGTCCAGCGAAAAAAAACTCTTTCCACTCTTACCTAGACAATAGAGAGAAAAAGTCTTGATCTGATTTTATTTCACTGGCAACCATATTCTGGTATAGGTAACAATGATACCCATTTCTGCTGATACTTCAACACATCCTGGAGATTTTAAGTGTCTGTTTGCTATTGGAGATACTTGTGTTTTCCTCTTTGTATAGGGATCCTATTGAATAACACCAGATCCAATTTTCGCTTAAGTCAAACATGCCATGGTGAAAATCTGTCCATGCCCAGGCCCCGGCGGCCAATGTGCCTGAGTCTGCCACTGTGCAACACCTTGACATGTCCTACCTCTAATTATTTATATATGTCATTTTCGATCTGTGCATAAAAATTAATAAAGCATCTCAAATAACTTTGCTACCTCTTATTTATTCTAATTTACAAAATATGAGTTGTTTATTAATGAGAGAAGTAACATTTATTTGACAAGGACTTATATTTGAAAGAAAATATGAAAAGGTGTCTATAAGTTTCTAAAATGACTTGTGTTTAAAAAAAGTTGAAAAATACTAAAACGAATTATATAAGGAATCGGAGGGAATATGTATGCTACCTCGTTGGCATGTAATAAATATAAGCAATATTCATAACATTTGCTGCCATTTGATTTTTGGCAGCATACAGTAGTCCTCCCCCTTCTACTGTTTGGGAGAATAAAATTGCAGATCATGTTTTCCAATGTATGGAAATTTCAACAACTCACTAGTTCCAAACTGATGAAAAGAACTGTAGAACTGTTGTTCATAGACTTCAACTCTTCAAGGTTTAGTCTTGCAAATAGGAGTTTTGCAAGACATTTGTAGGTGCAGCCAGCAGCATACATTGACCATTGACTTGTGGCATATAATGGACCCACATGTCAATATGGACTGTCCTCCTCTTTTTGCCATGGTAAAGCTCAAGGTCACCAAACTATTTTTTTAAAGGAAAAGAAGTAAACTTCTTTCTTGTTTAATCCATCAGATTTATTTGAATTCCTTGCTGCAACAAAAATGACAAGGTAACTGTCTTTCTGTTCATGATAAAGCTCACTCAAATAGTCAGAAAAATGACAAGGTAATTGTCTTTCTTTTCATGATAAAGCTCACTAAAGTAGTCAAAAAATTGACAAGGTAACTGTCTTTCTGTTCATGATAAAGCTCACTCAAGTAGTTATTTTTTCTGATTAAAAATACCAATAAACTTATGTGCATTCTATCTTCTTGTTTAATACAACTGAATTATCTGAACCATTGAAGTTCTGCTGCAATAAAAATGCCAATGGGAAAAATGTGAGGTTACTGTTCATGTAATTACTTCCTCTGACCACAGTGAATTCCATAGAGACAAAGAAGTTATTGCCTGCACCAGTGCGTGCAGGTTTATATGCTGATGCAGATCCATATCTGATCATGACCGTACGTGATAGCTGATGAGGGTCAGGATTCTGCCACGTGGACGATGGATCCCTGCAAGATCGATCAGCCAGCCAGGGTCCCTGACTTGCTGTGCTGCCATCCAGTCTGCAACCACTTAAACCTGGATGAATGGCCAACGGCTTCAGGTCTTCAGCAGCATTTTAACTTGGCTTTTAGGGGTAATTTTATGTGCTGCTAATGTCACACTAACATTTCTTTTATTTGTCTCGTAAAGACTTTATTTTTAGCATTTAAAATTTCTTCACGAAGACTTTGTTTTACCTTGTTTTCTTTGGTTAATACTTACGTAATTAATGGGCTCCAGTTAACCAATTGATATCATCGAACCAGGTTGCTTGAAAATTAGAGCTAAGATTAATAAGACACATTTAAGTTATTTCTCTATACTACAAACCAATATTTATATTACTAAAAATAAATTATTTATGGGACGGAAGGAATAGGTATCATGTTAGGCACGTGTTAGTGAAATGAATGACGAACAAAATAAATTATTTGTTAGACCGAAGGAGTAGATCTCATGTTACACTGATAGGTGACATGTGTTAGCGAAATGAACGACGAACATGAGGATTGATTGAAAATTTAGTGGCATGGGAGCAATTGTCCTTTCACTTGTGTGGCAATTTTCTTCCTGTTATGTCTTTTCTGCCTTCAGAAAACAGGATTCAGCTGCACTGCATTATGGATGACCAAAAGCATACCTTCTAGTTGCATTTTACTAGTAGACAAGTAGTTTGGCCATTTTTTTCTTTCTTTGTGAAAAAGCATAAATTTCTTATTTTTGTAGATGAGGGAAGGAGAGACTCTCCTGGATTATAGGGTTGAAATTAGACAAGATCCACTTTTTATCCATGGTACAATTTATTTAGTAAAATTGTCGCCCACATGTAAAAACTATACAGCAAGGAAGTTTGTACAACAAACTACTACATCAGTGCCATATTACAAGTGGTTTGATTTTTTTTATAAGTTAAACTTCCCTAATTTTGACCAAACTTATAAAAAATATATCAACAACTATAATATCAAATTAGATTATTAAATCCACCATAAAATATATTTTAATAGTATATTTATTTGATATTATACATGTTAACATATTTTTCTTAAAACTTAATTAAAATCAGAGAAATCAAATTTAAAAAGTCAAACGACTTATAATATAAAATAGATTGATTGTTCATTGTTCCTATGTGTGGGAATCTAGCTGAAAAATAATTGGGTGTTAACTACAGGTGAAAAATGACCCAAATATACGAAAAATGTCAAAAAAGAAGACAACACCGTGACACACATGATACATGACGTTTGTTACTTTGTTTTATCTTCTTTTCTTTTCTTTTCCCCTAGAAAATTAGTCTTCTTCTTCTTCTGCTGCTGCTGCTCATAATCAAAAGGTAAAATGGAAATGCTACACATCATGGTGCAGAAATTTACTATAGCTACCTGAAATATTCTTCAACCAATCCTGCAAAGATGATATTAGCCAACATGGAAACAGATTTGCGGTAACAATTCGGAGCATTTTTGTACCCGTGCTTGTAGGAAAAATAACGATACTTCCTCCCCCCCGCCCCCCCACAAAGTCTTTATTTTTGGAAGAAAATTTAATAAACTAGCAGTGAGTAAAAAACGTATTATAAAGTAATAATTAAGAAATAGGTAATGATATTGAATGAATAAACCTATTGGTTTACAAACCAAGCGTAGGTAAAAATTTAATCTTTTTTAAGACAAAGTTGAATGTTTAGAAATAAAGTATTTTTTATAGAGGGAGTATCATATAATTGTGAGAAAAATACTTATAAACTCAATACATCACCATCATGTATAGATACAACCTATGTAGACAAAGGGGAGGCAAATCCTAATGCAGACACTCCTACCCAACAAGATTGCACCACTAGATTGGTGTCCTTTTATTTCAATGATACATTAGATTGATGTCACATCATCTCTGAATACCAACTTTAGTTATCTCAGAATACAGAAATCAACATCTGAATGACCTCACCTATGTACCACCACCAATCCCCATTCTCCAAGTCCCAACCAAACCACATTTAAAAAAAAACAAAGCAAGGCTGCATTTGATTGAACAATTTTCTATCCATAATGGCTATTAGCTTGCTCAATAAATCTCGTTGTGGAAGCATTTCTTCGGAGTCAATGAATGATTTTACTACTGTTTCATATCCATGTTACCATGTAGTGAAAGCTAGGCATGCTGATTATCATAAACATCCAGATGTATCAAGTCAAATGGCAATTTTTTTCAATACATCAAGAGTGAGGATGGTGTGGTGCAATTACTATCCAGCAATATATACTTGAGATGACAATTTTACATAAGTATATAGTTGAGACCTAGCTTAAGTAGATGCACCTGAATGTCAGCAGAGTAAGGTAGGTGCCCTAATCAAACCAATATTCTAATAGTAACCAATCATTCAAAAACTCACCTGAATAATTAATGGTCTCATAGCTGGCCCTGTAATAAAAATATATCAAGGTAGATGAAATGCAAACCTGCAAACCAAACTTCTATTGTAATTTTCCAAGGATCCAGTTTCAAAACTGTCTCCATCTGATGTATCATTAGTATACAAACATCTAAGATAAAATTTGTTTTATGAAGTACAAACTAGAAATGGCTCAGACAAACAGAAAAGACAATGAAATTCATTGTTATATTATTTCAAAATATACCTAGTGAGATATCATTAACATGCCTTTTCCATTTACAGCAGTTATACCTGCATAGCAATTGCACTAAGCATTCGCATTTCACTAGGGCAGGAGTTTGGCACAGCCATTAGCTTTCATTATGGAGTTGCTCACTTCCTATCTAAACAAACAAAGATTAGCTTTTATTTAGAACACATGAATTTCGCAGGAATTCCACTTCAAACAGGATAATGTATCCTAGTTATTCTTGTTCCAGGTCAGTCACAGTACAAGTCAGCACTATGAACAAAGACAAGAGGCGACCTTACCGAGCCACCGTCCCAGTTGTTTTATTCTGACACGATGCATCAGTCAGGGACCAGGTCCTCTAGAACACATTAAACATTAACCTCGCATTGATCTATGATGTTAACCATCCTAATATCCAATCCTTTTCATCAATGCCTCCAGGAGAAGGGAGGCAATCCAAGCCTGCCTTATTCAATTCCTCTGCCGACCTGTGATGATGAGATTGATGACTACATACACAGTGTCAGGCACAGAATAAACTAGTCATGCCAACAGCTCCTGCCAGCACTCACCAGGCAGCCATAACAACAGCAACTGAACACAATCCATGTAATTATAAACCTAATGTCATGTGATGATGTAATTAGTATAGAAACAAAGTGAAGGATTCACATGGTACTTTTCTGAAGAAAATCAGGAAACAGGGAAGCTTAATCAATCTTGGTACTACAATAGAGCATTTTACATCAATCATGAATCTTGAGTACAATCAGTAGGGCCTTAAATCAATGATGAGCCATGTCAGGCCTAAGCAACATTTGATGAAGACCCTCCTCCCCTCCTACTCCTTCACAACCAAAGGATGGGGGCAAATAGATACCGTAGTTCATGATCCTCACAAGGAGGAAGCAACATTTAGAAAAATAAGCGAAAAGAGAACAAAAGAGTATTACAAGGATAAATGTGGGAGAAAGGGAAACACAAGGAGAAATCTTTCACCTAGGCAAGCCAGCAAATTGATACAATTGACTAAGTTCCAATTCCTCCAATTCTTTCACCTATGGGCAATGCTAAATCGTAGAAGAATTATCATCACCTTCTCCTCTAAAGATTTCTCATCACCCCAAAAGAATGTTGTCACCTGTAATCACTAGCAAGATTCATGCTAGCAACTTAGCAAGTAGCAACCAGTAGTGAGTAGTAGAAATCGGTGAAGCACAGCAAAAAAACGGCGCCTTTCTTGTTCCATTTCTGTTTGTGTTTGTTCTAGACTACCATCTCATCGAGCTGGAGCTGTTCAAGCCAGCTGCCGATGACTCCAGCGGTGTCTTCCTCGCCGAAGATGCGCTCACGGCTTGTGGTAGGACCCAAGATGTCAATGGAATCCATTGCCGCTGTCGTCTTGTGAATGGATGGTTTCTCTGGTGTCGTCTCCTTCACTAAGGTATTGACCCATGAGAGGTCAGGCTCATGGTTGCCATTGGCTCCGGACCGGAGCTCGAACGAGGAGCAACGCTTGAGGCGGCCGAGCTCCTCGTCGTCGGCGCCCCAGTCCGGGTTGCCGGAGGGGAAGCCCCATTTGGATAAGCTGGAGCTCACCGGCGAGCCAACCAGGAGCGAGGCGCCTGCACCGAGGTCTCGTGAGCTCATGCTTCGCAGTGTCTGCTGCTGCATCTTCTCCCGCTGCGCCAGCGCGGCGAGCAGCCTAGAGCTCATCGGGGAGACCGGCTCCGGGTTGACCGCGGCCGCCCGCGGAGAGAGCAAGCTCTGCTGCTGCTGCTGCTGCTGCTGGAACTGGTTGAACACTGCAGCTTTGCGAGTCGGAGAGAACGCCGCGCCGCCGCCTTGGTCAGCGTACCGCGGCGAGCGGGATGTCGCAGCCGCCAGCTCGGCCGAGAAGAGCTCGTCAAGATTTGACGGCACGAGTGCCTTCCCCCTCACCGACCGCAGGGAGGCGGGCGAGCTAACGAGGCTATCGTAGTCCGCCGCCGCGAGCAGCTCGTCGACAGCCATGTCACGGGCGCTCAGCGACGTGCGAAGCCGGCTCAGATGCAGGTTCCCCGCGCTTCCGGGTAGACACAGAGCTGGCACGCTCGGCTGCGGCCACGCTCCCCCCATCCCGTTCCCCCCGCCGCAGGCCGACGGCGACAGAGGCGGCGTGAACGATGATCCCGGCGATGAGAGCCCCATCCCCATGGCCGCTGCCATCTCCATCGCCCCGCGAGGCGACGGCACGGCCGAGCCCGTGGACACGTACAGCGGCCGGAGCTCCTCCGGCGTGTGCGCGAAGAAGCAGACCCGCCGGGCGCACCCGACACCGTCCTTGCAGAGCCGCGTCCGGTACTGCGCGGGGTGGAGCCAGCTCTCGAACACCCCGTGCGCGTACTCGCACATGTCCCCTCTCCTGCAACCGGCCCCCTTCTTGAACTCCGGGCACGGGACACAGCTGTAGTGGTACTTCCTCGGGTCGCGCCGCCGCGCGTTCTCGCCGGGGTGGACGAAGGGGCACTCCGTCCAGTCGTGGGAGTAGGCCCGCGAGCACGCGCGGACCTTGAAGGAATACATGCGGAAGTCGTCGGAGGCGTAGGCGCCGTTCTTGATGTCGGGGAGGGAGGGGTCCGGCGGCCACTCCTTGCGGGCACCGAGGAGGGAGAGCAGGTGGTTCTTGAGCGGGAGGGAGTTAGGCGGGAGCGCAACCAGGTCAGACGGCCGTCGCTGGAGGTGGTCAAGAAGGGTTGGGTCCGCGCCGGCGGCGAGGAGGCGAGACACAGCAGCGGGCGCCGAGGGAGCACCCCCCGCGGCGGCGAGGTGGAGCGGGGTGGACAGCGAGGCCGCAGAGGCGCGGTTAGGGTCCACAAGGTACGGCGGCGAGAGGAGGACTTCGACGCAGGCCGCCGACCCGTACGCGGCGGCGACCATGAGCGGCGTCAATGGTTCCGCGCCGCGCGCTGCGGAGTACCACGGCGCCGGCTCATCCGCGAGGGACGGGTGCGCGGCGAGGAGGTCTGCAAGCCCCGCCGCGTCGTCGTCGGCCGCCAGCTCCAGCAGCCTCGCGGACGCAGCCTCCGCCTCCACATCCAGCGCGCCGGATCCTACCGACGACGTAGGCTCCCCCATGGGCGGCGGCATCAGCGGCGGCGCGCGATCGGAGAAGGTGTTCGACGAAATGGTGGTGCGGAGGGAGGAGGGGAAAGGGTGTGAGGCTTTTGCTTTGCAGACTCTCTGTTGGTGGGCAAAACTAGGTTTAGGGGGAGCTCTTGGCTTTTACGTACTTTTTTTCCTTCGTGGCCATAAGGGTAAAATGGGGTTTTTACCTCTTCTTTTTTTACTGGTGTGCACCTTGGGAGAAGGTGAAATTTGGTTGACGTGCCACCTTTTTTGAACTTAAAAAAAGGGTGGTTTTTTAAGTGGAGGAGATCACACCAAGAGTTTTGATCCTCATTGGTTATGAGAAAAGTGGTCAATTTTGTGTGGTGAAATAAATTTTCACATGTTACTGTGTTTTTTGTTTTCGGCTTTTTATAAGTAAAAAACAGAAACCAATTAATAGCTATCTAAATCTTGGTTTCTTTCATGTTATAATAGCTTGTGTTAAGCCTGGTTTTGTAGGATAGAAACTACAAAATATATAAGTATGCATAAGTTTGAGAAGTTACTTTGGCGGATAGATTTCTATAGCTATATGCACAAATTGTTGATGATTTGTCATTAGAGATTGTAGTAAAGAATATGATCCACGGAATATCAAATCCTTTTGGTCATCTGACATATATGAAATACTACATCCGTTTCAGAATGTTTGTTGTTTTAGTCGATAGAGATTGTCCCACAATACATATTATTTTAGTATTTGTACTCATTAATTAATTGTTCTATTTAATTCTATAAGTATTAAAATGGCAACTATAATGAATAAAGTGAGGGCAAACTGATCGTTTTTCTTAGGAGCAAATTTGTCTATAACGACAAGCGTTTTGAGACGGAGTGAGGACAAATACTATTTGTTTCTACGACTTACGACTTAGTTTGGTTTTGTGACAGTTTAAGTGCTTTGACCACATCTAGCTTGCCACTCCTTTTCTTAAGCCGACAGATGATACGTTGATGGTCCAAGATTTTCAACGGAGATGATCTCGCGACGACTTTTGTGAAAGCGTAGTTCCACAAACCGAAACGAAGGAAGAACGAAGCATGCAAGAACATGAACATTTAGAAGTAGCGGGAAAGGTGAAATTGGGGAATTGGATTTTATGCAGGAAGTAAATGGAATCATCAGCTCGGTTAGAGTATATAGTATGTGTATATATGGTAGGTTGAGTATATGATAATAGAGATGATATTAGACATGATTAGATTATATTTAGTTATTTTTTATATGTAGATCATATATCTTATCTCTGCTCATATACTCTTATATATATATCAATATCTGAGACTCAATATAATAGATTCATAATAAATCTTTTCTCTCTATAATTTAATATAGTATCAGAGCAGATGATCTACCGCTCTCCTTACCCTTTCGCTGCCGTCGCCCCCGGAAGTGGCTCGATCCTTCCGGGGGCAGCTTTGTTTGTCCGGCCATCTACGTCTATTCCGGCATAGCGTTTTCGCTATTCCGCTGGCCAACGCGTTGTCTTCCTGGTGCGACGGGACGGTCCGCTTGTGAAACGCCGTGCAACAGGAAAACGTGCGCACGCCGGCTAATGATCCCGCCGGTGACTTCCCTCAATCCCTCGGACGGCCTTTGCTTCTTCATCGTGTGGGCCCCCCCACGGTTCAAGGTCAGCCTACGGTGGGCAAAATAAAAAAAAGGAAAACAAAAAGTGCACGATCTGGCGTCGGGGCATTGCTCAAGTGCTCAAGTTTAGGTAATGCACTCGATGGATCTGCTGTTTTTTTCCTAGTCATCATTCGGTCTGCCTCTTCCACTGTCATCGTCGATTTTGCGCATCGCTGATTTTACTTTGGTTGTCCTGCGTATATTCGGTTTGATCATCTGATTGAACGTCGACCTCTTCAAGATAGATTTTCTTCGACTAAACGCGTCTCATCATCAAGCTTTGGGCCACCACTGTGTCGTCTCCTTGGGCTATAGTGTTGTTGCTCGTGGTCTTCAACTGCTGTATCGATTTGAAGCCATTGTTGTGTTGCCTCCTCAGACCGCAACGTTGTTGCTCTTATCGTCTTCACCGTCACTTCAGTCATCGTCAGCTACTTGGGATCTTCTTCGTCTATTTCGAGCATCGTCGCTACGTCTTTCTTCGGCTACCATTGTCGTCGCTCCAGACCATTGGTTCAGCTATCTTATTCATTTTTGTCCACTGCACCATGTCGCCAACATCGTCTTATCTTCCTCGACTACTTCTGTCTTCTCCGACAACAGCAAGCTGCATCGGTCCTTCTTCGTCTACACCGTTTTGCGCCGCGATCGTCTCGGAGGCCTTCTCTACTAGTCTTCTTCGACAATGGCACAAAGTTCATGATGATCCTTCTTCTCGCTTGTATGGTATTGGTAACACCGTTGTGTGCGTTCGTCTCGATTCGTCCTTGGGTCTGACAAACCCAATGTGACGTCTCGTTCTCGATAGCTTCGACAGCATCGGCTCTTTGGCATCTTCTTCCTCAACAACTGCCACGATCACGTCATCGTCTTCGTCTTATCTTGGTTCGCGGGCAATATCCTGCGTGCGCGACCACTTCACGACGCCTCTCTATGCATCCGTGGCTTTATGTTATCTCGTCATCAGCATCTCGACTTATTCGGCTACATCGACCACGGCTACCTTACATAGCTACCTCGATCATAGCTTCTCCGGGTCCATCGTCTTTTGGCTACCTCGACTACAACATAAAGGGCTATCATCATTGAGCATTCTTGTCGGTATCTTCTTCAGTCTAAGCGTCTGCTTTGCTCACGCTTGGACTACGGAGGGATGTTAGAGTATATGGTATGTGTGTATATGGTAGGTTGAGTATATGGTAATAGAGATGATAATAGGTATGATTAGATTATATTTAGTCATTCTTTATCTGTAGATCACTCACCTTATCTCCGTTTATGTACTCCTATATATATCGGTCTCTAAGGCTCAATGCAATACATTTACAATCTATTCTTCCCTCTCTACAATTCAATAGTCACGTATTATGCCAAAATTTTCAATTAGATATAAAGCCATTAGTCGTTTTCTGTCAAGCCTTGTGCTTATTCGGGAGGAGGGAATCAACTGATTTTGTCAGCGAAATAAAGCAAGCATGTTAGCTAACGTATCGGTTCAAATTCTGATGCCTATGAATATTACACACACACATATAATATGTGTGTGTTAGTTTTTAATAGGATTTTAGATGTACACAATGTACAGCAGATACATATCACATAGAAAACAATATTTGTAGCCAAAGGAGGATTTATGATTTCTCTTAGATGGTATCTCTATAAAAACTAATGACGATGGTTTTTAATAGAACATTAAGGTTAATAGATAGTATAGATTGTTGTTATCAATATTAAATTAGAAAAAGAAATTTAGGCTAACCAATAATATATTATTATCTTATTGACCATGTGGACAATACTGTGGATATGTCTTAGTGTGTACTTTTTGCCCCGGTACGTTTTAAAGCACATAAACACTTCGGAGCTAAATAATTAGGGGGTCACTTTTATAAGAACTCTAGGAAATAATTTTTTCATACATAAATAGCCACATACATGTGTTTAGATTCATTGATATAAATCTAGATAAGATTACAATGACTTACACTCTAAAATAGAGGTATTATGTGTTAAGGTAGACATTACAAATGTTAGCTCCTCTTGAAATATAAGTAACTATATACAGCAATAGAAGTAACTATACACAGCATTAAAATAATTATATAATTCAATATGTTTTTCTATAAGCACTGAATAATTATAAATAACTATGTGATTTTCACTTGTCACAAATGAATAATTGAAATTAGTAGCGGACAAAAGAAATATTAAATACTGTTTAGATAGACATCTATCTTATATAGAGATAATTATGTACAAATAAAATTTAGTTTTTTACTCTCGTGGTTAATTTATTAACTGAATAAATTTTGTCGATGGATGGAGCAGATTTTACTACCGGTTTTACTGGTCCGGAGGGGTAAAACCGGAAAGGGAGTTAAACAAACAGACCGGCTGCAGCCGGTGGTCCACGGCGACCAGCCGCCCGGACCACCCACGCGTGCGGCTCCGATTGGCTCTGCGCAGCACAGTGCGCCCCACTCGCCTCGCGATTCGTGCCTGGACCCAACCGGCCCGCTCCTCTAGCTCCCCTCTCCCACCCAGTACCTGACATGCGGGACCGAAACTCGACGTGGCCGACATGTCAGTGGGTTTCTTGGGCGATGGGTGAGGAACGAGTCCGGTGAGGAAAATACGGAGGAGTGAAATGGTTTCGGGAATCGGGACGCGGGTGGGGCCGGGCCGGGTCCGCCTGGCCGCCGCGGCGAGTCGGGCTCGGTCGGACTCGAGTCGAGCCAGGCAAGGAGCACGTGTCCGCCACTTTGATTTATGACGTCATTAATAAAAGTGTACCATGCATGGATTCGTCAAATAAAAAAAATTAAAACTACATTTTCTTATAGAAAAAAGTACTACCATGTATTGAGCCGTGGCAAGTGGCAACTGTGCAATATGAGTGATCAATTTTCTCTTTTATTCAACAACTTTGAGTTATATAATATGAAATCATCTATGATGAAATTGATTTTCTCCCCAACTTTGTTGCCCTGTGATTTAACTAATGCACATTACAAACATGTGAATTTAACAAAAGTTAGTTCAAATTTGAAATAAATGAACAAAGTGTCTGTTTGTTCCATATTGAACCAAACAAGTGTAAAATTCATCAATGAAAATATACGGCAATTTTACTATGCTAAACAAATTCAAATTCAATATGACCACGTGAGGTGAAGATTAATTTTTATGGAACTTGCAAATGGCACAGTTAAACTTGTTAAAATTAATGGACTGCATTATTGGGGAGTGCAATTGGAAGAGTCGTATCACAATATAAAGGTCAATGAGAAAAGGAGTGAATTTTATTTTGGACGTCTTCTTTTTTAATCAAAGTTTCATCTTAAACCTATTTTAGCCTATATTTTCATGAATCCCTTATGTTAACTTTTGGTTTTTCACTTTGAACCACTTTTTCATGTATTCATGAAGTTCAAACTTAGTGTGGCATAGCGATCGCATTCTTGACCATATTACTCATGCTTCCACTCTAGCCTTATCTTTTGCTACCCGAGATAATAATATTATTGAGGAAAAAGGGGACTAAGTGAAAAAAAATAATGAAAGAGGTTCAAAGTGAAAATACAGATTAAGGAGAGTATAAGGTGAAAATTTATTACAAAGAGGGGTTCAAAGTGAAATTCACACTCTAAAATCAACAAACAGCCTTGTCAGAATTGACATATACCATTAATATTATCTTCAGCTATATATATATGACCTGTGACAGGATTGAAAACTGATGATCGGTCTGCACAAAGGTTTGCAATGTGCAGCAGAGTACACTTGACACCACTCAAGAATAAAGCATCCAGAGAAAAAAATACTAATAACGGTAGAAATTCTGATCCTGGCATCTGCACACATATCTTCACCAAGACTTTGATCACAAAATTCTCAGTCCTCTGTGCCTGACAGGATGAAAATGGAGGTCCCTTTCATGTTGCCATCCACCTCACAAGATGCCACAAAGTAACTAACTTTGGCCCTATGGCTGTGAATCAACTCCTGATTTCTTCTGTTCTTGTTCTTCTTCTTACTGTTGGTTTAATATTGGTCTGAAGATTACCGTCAGATCAGATGACACCCGGGGGGCTTACATCAGATCTACAGTGCAAAAATGATGATGTTGCTGATGTATTAGGGTTTGGGAAATCAGGATGATGATGCCATTTGTTCTTTCCTATCCATTGTGTTCTTACTCTTTATCCATAGCGGTGCTGGTTGTCACACGTGTATAAGCTGGAATATATATAGTTCCTTTAATATTAGAGCATCTAAAATGTGAAGTACTCTTAAACTAGTACTAGATGAACATGTAAGTAAACTTATTTTTTTTAAAATGTTACAATGTATAGCATTAGAGGTGAGACCCTTCCTAACATAGAAAATATAAAAATAAACATGCTCTATCCAATGAGCAACTACCAAACTAAAAAATAGTATTATTTAATTTATGGAACTAATATCCATATATAGAACACATATTTTATCTTAGTTTGCTTAGTACTACCTTCCCAACGTATAGAACTAGTACCAAGATAAAAAGATTCTCTTAACATTACCTTTTGTTTCAACATTGTGGATGCCCTTACGTGATCTAGACCATACAGTCGTGGCAGCTATTTTAATAACAACGGATTTTTACGGTGCTCTCTACAGTTAGTATTATATTGTAGAAATACGTATAATTGTGGATTTATATAGGTAAAATATTGTTTTTGTTAGATATATGCATTGGGTTTTTTTGACAATATTTACATATTCATTTCCAAAAAAACTGAATAGATCAATTGGATTTTGTCCTCTTTTATTGAACAATTATACCTCTTTGCATATCTACTAAATTTTTTTAATCATAATATAAATAAATCTGGTATCTTGTATGAAAGAACATACAATTTATATATATATTAATTCTACTGTCGGTAGAACGCACTGTTAGACTTGTCTAATAGATATCATGAGCAATTGATTGACAGTGATCGAAATCCTGCCCGGTATCCTTTAATCACAATTTAATTCAGAGCTAAATAACTCTGTACTTCCATGCATGATCCTATCACGGCGAAGTGGCGGTAATAATGCAGGGTGTTAAAGATCGAGAGAGCATGATGCGATTTGTGCACAACGGATGCATGGCACGTACGTGCATCGGGTGCCATGCATGCATCCACTAACGAGCACTTTGATGGCCAAGCTAGTGCCCGTCATTTTTTGTACTTTCCAAGACGTACATGCGATATGATGTTTATCCCCCATGCTACAGGGTAGCCAGCCAATGTCGATCGATGCTCTTCTTTTGTTTTTTCTGGAACCAACACGAGGAATCGATAATTTAGAGCAACTGTTGGAGTAGCTGAGAATGACTCATAGATGAACGCTACTGGCACTGTGGGAATTCACTGATTTGTCAAGTGCCGCCCTTCTTCTACTTGGCTAAGAGTTCGTCGAGTACCGTGCTCGATAAAGAATACTTGATGAATCCATTGTTGTCGAACAAGGGTTTACTAAGTGTTTTTTATCGAGTACTCAATGAACTCTTTATCGAGTGTCACGTCGGTTTCGCCAAGTGTCTAACGTGGCATTCGGCACAAAAAAGGCTAACGGTCGGGGGCCGCTCTAACGGCGCGTTCGTCGAGTGCCACGTTAGGCACTCAGCGAACCGACGCATGTTCACCGAGTGCCTTATGTGGCACTCGGCAAAGCCACGAACCCGACAGTGTCCGAGGACATGCCATGTGTCCGCACGCTCGGTCGGATAGATGGCGTGCCCCAGGCGTTGCCAGGTTCATGGCTTGGCTGAGTGCTACATCAGGCACTCGGCAAACAATGCTAGAACGCATAGAATCGCGCCATGTGATGCGGTTCTATGCGTTTAAGGTTGTTTGCCGAGTGTAAGCACTCAACAAGCGCTCAAAAAAATTTCAATTTTTTCTCCAAAATTCAGTACATTCAAATGCACTAATACATTGACATACACATATACACAAATCCACATATACATTTACATATATATCTACATTTCATCTCAAATTCACATTACATCCTGAATTCATCATAAATTCATCTCAAATTCATATTTCATCCTAAATTCATCACATTCCCATTCACATATGCATCTCATTTTATCACAAATTTACATTTCACAATTCACATCACATTTTATTATAAGTCCATAAAGTCCTCCATAACAATTCACTTCACAAGTGCATTACAAAGTTAGGCGACTAAAAAGTTTACAACTTACTTATCTCGCGGCTCCCAAGGATTCCAAGGCTGATTCGATGCAAATCCCGACAATGGCCACTGCAAAAAAGAGTTAGTTAGCACAACTGTATATAGCAAAAATAATGATTATAGGGTTAGAAACTCACATTGCCGCTCTGTGAAGGGTGCGGAGATGGTTGAGGTTGAAGAAGTATAGGAGGGGGTGACGTCGGTGACACAGGCTGGCCCATTTGACCAGAATAAGAGCCGCCCATCATCTACGCCCAATACTGCTGCATCTGGACCTGTATCTGGATCTGCCAATCGGCTTGCTGGGCCTGCAACCTAGTCTCCATCTCAGCCCTTTGCCTTCTCTCTTCCTCCATCTTGGCCTTCATCTCGACCCTTTGTCTTCTCTCTTCCTCCAGCTGGGTCTACACACCATCATTGCAATGTCATTATCTTTTCAACACAAAGAAAGTAGAATGCTTTGAGGATGAATGGGATACAACTAACCTAGAGCTCGGTAAGGGCAGCCCATGATGTGTCTGACCTGAGCTCGAGCTCTTAGCTCTTAGCTGAAAGAGAGTGGGGGTGCGTGAAGTATCGATGTCATGCTGGACCGGATCGTAATTAGGGCCATGCACCTCCTTAGTCATGGTCGTGTATTCATAGAGGCGTTCATAGGCGCTCGGATTTATGTATGCCTCGGGCGGGTCGTTTGGGTTGTATGGTTGCCTTGCACTGCTCTCCCCTTGTGAGCCAGAGAAAATGCCATGACCTAGGAGCATTTCTAGCCCGCATTGGCTGTCTACTATAACAGAAAAACAGTAAAAGCCATAACGTGCAAATGAGCGAGAGAAAGAAGACATGTAACTACATACCCATCTCGCCGCGTATTGATTTAGGTTCTAGGAGTCCTGATGGTGTGGTGCCCCTCTCATCAGTAGACGTCTCTTTCGGTAGGCATTATGAGTGTTCTGCCACTCGGAAGAGTACCATTTGTCGATAATTTGCCCCTAACATTGAAGATCCTGGGGGCACCACCTCGGAGGGATCTACATAATCAAGTGCATGGTATAAAGAGAAGATGTTAAGTGTTACAAAATAAACGATAATGCACTTACCAACATGTATTACTCATGGGTCAGGTATGTGGCTCGGGCGTCCTTCTTCGTGATCCTTTGTTTAATATGATGAGTGTAATAGAGGATCACGGCTTGGATACGAGCCTCATAGTACATGTTAACAACGAGCTTCTTAGCGGCTTTATTGATGACCTCGGCAGCCTGAACCTCATACCCCTCATCACACCTAAAGAAGTCCTACATATAGACGTGACGAAAAAGTTAAATAGTTTCAATACGACTAGTATTGATAAATATAGTGCGAACAGAAGCTTACCCAAAGCTCAGCCTTCACTCGGTCGGCTATGCGGGCAAACTGCCTCCCTTCCCGGTCATAGGCATCTAGCGCACTTTCATAGTGCTTCCATGTGTACGCCGGCTCAATCCCCCTGACAATAGGCACCAAGCCAGGGAACTTCTCCTTGCGCAGAAGCCCAAGGATGCCATTTACCTTGCGTGAGTGATCACCTCCTCTAACCCATATCCAGTTTCTACACCGGTGTCTCGAAAAATTGTTAGTATATGTCAAAATATTAAACGTACGAAAGGAATAAATTACGGACTAGAGAGAGCGAAGGGTGGCCTCGGGGGGCTCGAAGGACCACGCAACCACACTGATGTATCGAAGCTGGAGGTACCCCGTACAACCTCGCCCTGCCTCCTTGGCCCCTACCTGCTCCTCCTCCCCTGAGTCATCGCCAGCAGCACCGGACCTCTCAGACTCAAGCGTGCTCTCTGGCTCATAGTCCTGCTCGCCATCGGAGGTTTCTCTTCGGCTCATAGTCACGCTCGGGGGCCACAGGTGCCTTCCCTCTCCTGGTTAACTGCTTTGTTCCCCCTTGGGGTCTATTTGAGTACCCATCACCTTTAGATTTAGATTTGTATTTAGACTTGTCACTTATTAGATTTACCATTTTCTTAAGACCCCCACCATTTTTCAATCACCTAGTACGAAAAAGAGTAAACCACTTTAGATGAACTGTACAACGTGATGTAAATAAATGTAATATACTAATAATATAAGTCTCGTACAGCTGTTAGAAATAGTCATCGTTGTTGAAATCAGCTAGGTCATAGGTCTCATCATCGCTATCACGTGATATGATATAATCGTTCTGGTGCTCGGGAAGTGGAATGTTATTGTCACTGCCATTGTCTAAATGTAATCTCTAGAGTAGTTCTAAGTCCTTGGCATTCTCAACCTCATCTTCTTCGTTGTCATCGACATCACTTTTGTTATCTACTTCTATGTCCAGAGCTTCCATCAAGTCAATCACGAACGTGTCTGGTAGCTCGTCTTCTTGAAAGAACTCCCCATTTTATGTGTTGGGGTCTATGTTATAATCTTCATTATTGGAAATAGGCAGTTTACCATGTAGCGACACCTTGTACACAACATCCCAACCCTTGAGACGTTCGATAGTTTTGCATGGGTAGGGGAGATAGTAAAGCTGTGTCGTCTGTTAAGCCACGATGTAAACATCATCACTCAGCAAGATGGTGTCTTGATGAATTTTGACTAGCCAAAGATCAGGGGTCTGTCTCACTACTTTGGGATCAAATCAGTGGCATTTAAATACAATGGGATTAAGAGGTTTGCTCCCGTCAAAACTCAATTCGTATATTTTTTCAATTCGTCTATAGTAGTCAATCCCATCTATGCCTAGAGTAAAAACTCTAGAATTTGTTGTTCTTCGGTTGGGCTGGCTCTGCTCGTGGCTTCCTACGTGAAAGCGATAACCATTCACGTCATAAGCCTTGAATGACTTGACCCTATAGACACAACCATCGGCAACTTGTCTTAACTCGGCACTCATAGTCGCGTCAGTTCTTCTCTATAGGTTTAAATGAGACTGACACATGTATTAGTCACATGTAAGATAAAGTTGAAATATAAAATCAACTAGGAGATAAGTTAGAAGGTACTTTCTGTTTGAACAAAGAAATAAAATCAGGCTAGCTATTTCCCACACCATTCTTAAGAAGGGCCGTAGATTCCACAAGGGTAGGGTCCCTTGCTTCATGCCAGAATCATCGATGAAATTCTCTAAAGCAATGAGCGGGGTTAGGATCGAAACATGTAAGATCAAGTTGAGGGTGTCGATTTATGGAGCACTTACTCCATGTACGGCTCCACTTCGAAAAGGTTTGTCAGGATATACAACATAATCAGGCGCCACTCTTCATGTTGCAAGGTCTTGTTAGCCACACCACTTGCACTTCCTAGTTGGCCTCTAAAGATGCTGAGGTTTAATTTATTTTCTAGAAGATTGTCCGCATAGTATCTGGTTGTGAAGTTTGACACCTCCTCTAGGATATATGTCTCAGCTATGGATGCTTCAATTTTGCACTTGTTCTTACATTTGTTTCGAAGAATAATCTTCTAGAATCTCTCAATTGAATAGCACCAATGGCCCTGCTCCGGACTTCCCATCCGTGCCTCATACGGAAGGTACAAGATCATATGTTACATCGGATTGAAGAAGCCGAGCAGAAAGATCTTCTCTAGCTTGCAGAGCAACACAGGCACTAGTGTTTCCATGTTTGCTATCACGGTATGAGACAACTCTTTAGCATGAAGCTTACGGAAGAAATTGCTCAACTCAGCCAGCACTCGTCAGACATCCTCGGGGACATAGCCTCGAATCATCACCAAGAATAGCTGCTCAAGCCATATGTGATAGTCATGACTCTTGAGCCCGTTGATTAGTAGAGTAGCTAGATTCACTCCACTCTTTAGATTAGATGCATAGCCATCAGAGAACATCAAGGTTTAGAACCACTCAAGTACTTTCCTCCTTTTGGCCCTTGTAAGAATAAAATTGGCCTTTGGTTTCGTCCAGGATTTCCCGCCTCTAGGAGGTGCCATGTCTAGCTTTGGTATGTTGCATAGTGTCGTCTAATCCACTCGAGCCTTGACTTTGTCCTTCGTCTTCTTAGGAATGTCCATGATTATACCGAAAATGGTCTCGACAGCATTTTTCTCAGTGTGTATTACATCAATGTTATGTGGAATGAGGAGATCATCGAAGTAGAGGAGATTCTATCAGCATAGCCTATGAGTCCATGCGTGTTGCTCATCATATCTGAGAAAACCATCTCCTTGTGCATTGATCTCGAGAGAGTCTAATTAAGCATGAACCTCAGCGTCGGTCATCTTAGGTGGTGCTAAGCCTTTGACAGTCATACCCTTTGTAAAGTTCTTCCTTTCTTATCTAAATAGATGGTTTTGAGGAAGAAACTACCAGTGCTTATCGAATGAGGAATACTTGCCACCCTTGACCAACCAAATGAACTTCAAAGCAACCCGACATATTAGGCATGCGAACTTCCCATGGACGCTTCAGCCGTAGAATATCACATACGCCAGCATGTCATGCAGGGAGTAGAGGTACCAAACATGCATTCTAAATTTTATCTTCGTAGCTCAGTCATATGTCCGCACACCATCTTCCCAGGCATAGACCAAATCATCCGTCAGTGGCTCCATGTACACACTCATATTCTTCCCTAGGTATTCAGACCTCAGAATTATCAGCGACAAGAATATGTTCTGTCATTGAAAGATGACGTCGGGGAGAGATTGAGGGAAATAATAAATATTGGCTAACAACTATATGAGGCAGCCATCAACCTTATAGATTGAACCCAATTATTGCTAGAACAATCCATACATTCCGTGTCTCTAAAGCTTTCTCAGGGTGGAGATGATTAAATATCTTCCATGCTTCACCATCTGATGAATGTTCCAGCTTATCAGGGTTGTAATGAACCATGTTTTTGTGCCATGCCATCTGTTTGGTAGACTCCTCGATCATGTAAAGTCGTTGGATCCTCAGTATGAAGAGAAGATACCGAAGGATCTTCACAGGAATAGAGAGCTGCCTCTTCGCACCATCAGCAGAGTCTACCTCAAGATACCTAGAGGATTTACACTTTACGCAGTACTTTGCGTCCGCATGCTCTTTCGTGAATAAAATGCATCCGTTCGGATAAGCATGTATCTGCTCATACGGCATCTTAAGTACACGGAGGACTTTCTCCGACTCATACATGCTCTTTGGCAGAATGTGACCTTTCGAGAGGAGGCTACCAACAACCGTTAGTATGACATTGAAGCATTTTTGGCTCAAGCTAAACTGGGACTTGATGGCCATTAGATGTGCGATGGCATCCAGTTGAGAAACCTTGGTGTGCCTGTGAAGGGTTGCTGTGAGGCAGACAACATATCATAAAACACCTTTGCGGTTGACTCCAACACATCCTCTTCATGTGCTTCATCAAAATGTGCATCTTAAAAGTAATCTAGCATGTATCTGATCCCTCTATCATCGTCGTTTGTGCGTTGTCACACCACTTCATCTCTAAGACGCTAGGTCTCACCATGGTACGTCTACCGGGTATAGTTTGGCATAAACCCACACTTACAAAGGTGTTTACCTATGGCCTCCTTTATTTGTGGACGCTGGTTCTCGCACCAACTGCAGGGACACCAGGTCTTGCCACGTCCATTCTATTTAGCAGATGCTGACTCTAGGAATGCTTTAGTGTTCTTGATCCATTCAATGGTCACCTCAGCCTGACTAGGGCAGCCCGTGTACATCCACTCGCGATCATCGATCCTCTTGTAAATTAGAAAACTACATCACCCGTGTTTTACCATTAGAGGAAAACGAGATGCATCCAAGTGTTTAATAGGTAAGGAAAGGTCCTAATCCTACCCAAGGATGTGTAAATTGAGCTCGTTTTCGTGCTCCGCTCCTCTCCGACACAAAATTTGTTGGGTTATGGGGAGACTACATTAGCGCTTAATTTTAAAATTTTATCCCGTTAGCCTAGAAACCATGCATGTAATGGGATCGTGGATCGTTACCTCAAGCCACGAGGCATGCTCAGGCAGCAGAAGTAGAGTCGATGAAACGCGTCCTCGATCGGCCTCTCCTGGCTCCGTCCGTTCGTCTACGGAGAAGTCGACGTAGCCAGCGATCTCCACGAGAGGAAGACGAGCACCACTATTAGAGTAGTGCCTCTACGGTATCCACATGTCTAGGGATAGGATCACCTCGCGCCGGCGTGCTAGCACCACTCGCGAGATCCGGGAGATTGTTCACAACTCTTGCAACCGAGGAGAAAAGAGAGGTGGAGGCTAGGGTTTTGTCAAACCAACATCAAGCAGCAGCACTTTCGTGCTAGCCCCTCCTCTCTTTATATAGTGCCCTGTCATAGGCCTTTAATCTGTATTAAAGCCTAATAGATCTAATCTGTTCACCTGGACCGGAACTTATGATTCTAACCGGAACTTATGAAAATAACCATCTGTATCGAATTTATTTCGACCCGAAACTTCCGGTTCGTTCAGGCAGGCCCAGAACTTCTGGTCTAACCGGAACTTTCGGCTCCTCCAGAAACCAAAACTAGGGCTGGCTCAGAACTTCTGGTTATAACCGGAACTTCTGGATGCTCCAGACTCGGAACTTCTGGCCCTAGGCCAGAATTTCCGGTTCCCCCAAAATTCTCTTGGGCACATTTCCATCAATCTCCCACTTGCACAAGAGCCAATTCTTGCAAGCTTTAAAATCCAATCCCCTTAAGCGTGTGACCCGATAGGTTCATATGCAAACGGCTGCTACCCGGAAACCTTTCCGAATCGCTGATCAATAGCGGTACCTAGCAGCACATATTGACCCCCGAAAGCATACAAAGTCAAAATCATACTTTCTGAACCTTGATATACTCACGCACCAATCTCTTTACCACACGATATCAGTTTAGCTCAAGGCGAGATTCGTGCCACCCTTGTTGATAGCTCGACACTTCACTCGATCAAGCAGTGGATTCAATCATGATCAACTCTTTGATCATAGTGGCATGGCCATGCACTTTCTAATCCAACTACCTCGAGGGGCCCAGAGACATCTCTCCCGTTATTCAGGAGGGATAAATTCCATCTTGACCGCTCACATCCCATGACATGTTTCGTAACACACCCGACAGCAACCTTTATAACTACCCTGTTACGAAATAGTGTTTGGAAGCCTCTAAATGTGCTACTACACATTCTGGAATCAATGACAATCGGTACACCATTTGAGATGACAACTGATGACACTTTTAAAATAACAATCCTAGTAGTATCTTAAAGTGGGTCTATCCAACTCCATGTTCACTAACATGAGTCCACATCTCTGATTTGACATCTCTATGTCTATGATCTGCGAAACTTGATCATCAATCAGACAGATGTGCTAATCTATAAATCATCATTGTCCCACATGACGATATTAGATTAGGGATTGTTTTGAAAAACATCGTAACACAGAGAGTTTCACAAACAAGTCACACACTTGTTGATCAATGTAAAAGATATTTATTCAAGGAACAAGATAATCAATTATCCAAATGTACATCAGCATAGACAAAATAACTTCTTCTCACATATACTCAACTCACTCACGTAAGTATCTAATACCCATAGAGCTCAAGTGCGCCTCTTGCTTGGGCTATGAGAGAGGCTTCGTCAACGAATCTGCAATGTTTAAATCCGTGTGCACCTTGTAAATCTTCACATGGTCATTAAACTCATGGCTCAAATATTCACCTCCACGATCTGATCGTAGAAATTTAATCGTCTTGCCAGTATGATTTTGTACCTCATTCTGGAACTCCTTGAACTTTTCAAAGGATTCTGACTTATGCCTCATTAAGTAGATGTGACCATATCTACTAAAGTTGTTGGTAAACGTTATGAAGTTCTGAAAACCACCTCTGACTGTAGAACTCATTGATCCACATACATCAGTATGTACAATGGCCAATAGCTCGTTAGCCCTCTCACTTTGACCAGCGAAAGGCGCCTTAGTCATTTTGCCAAGTAAATAAGACTCACATGTGTCAAACGATTCAAAATCAAATGACTCTAAAAGCCAATCTTTATGGAGTTTCTGCATGCGCTTCTCATTTATATGACCCAGATGACAATGCCATACATAGGTAGGATTCAAATCATTGAGTCGAGGTTTTTTTTATCAATGTTATATACATGTGTATCCTCAAGATTCAGAACATATAAGCCATTCAACAATGGACAAACACCATAGAGCATACCATTCAAAAATAGCGAACAATACTTGTTCTTTATTATGAATTCAAAGCCGTCTTCCTCTAAACATGACGAAGAGATAATGTTTCTGCCCAAGGAGGGAATAAAATAATAATTATTTAACTCCAAAACTAATCCTAAGGGTAGCGACAAAGAATAAACGCTGACGGCCAACGCAGCAACTTTTGCACCATTGCCGACGCGAACATCTAATTCGCCTTTTGTGCACTTCCTAGTCCTTTTCAGCCCCTGCAACGATTTGCAAGTGTGAATCATTGATCCGGTATCAAATACCCATGAATCACTTGGATGGGTAGCAAGATAAATTTTAATAACATTTATACCTGAAGCGGAAGTCACACTTCTCTTCTTTTTCTTTTGTTCTTTCAAGTACAACTTGCAATTCCTTCGCCAATAACCAGGCTTATGGCAGTGGTGGCAAGTGTCAGAGATAGCGGGGCCTGACTTGAACTTTCCAGTCGAATTAAACTTTGGGCTCGAGATCACATCTAAAGCTTTAGCCTTTTTTCTTACGCTTTCTCTTTTTATTTTCCTTTTGAACCATCATCACATGACTAGGATTTTTCTTAAGGCTTTCCTCGGCTGTCTTGAGCATCCCATGCAATTCAGCCAAGGTTTTCTTCATACTATTCATATGAAAATTCATAATAAATGGCTGAAAGCTCATAGGGAGTGACTGAAGAATCACATTTGTGACCAAATCATTATCAAGTTTAGATCTAAGTTTTTTCAGGTTCTCAACGTAACCAATCATCTTTGAGTCCCACGATCATATCGTAGGCGTCCCTGTCCTCATATTGCTTCTGAAGCTTAGAGGACATGCAGGCAAGCATGAGACAGCTAACATTTACTGAACCACTGGCGTGCTTCTCATAAGCCCGCCTTTCAGCAATTGGTGTATCATCCGTTGGTTCATCAGGGTGGGGTTCCTCTAGAACATTGTCATTTTTCTCCTGTTTGAGAACAATTCTCAAGTTTCTGTACCAGTCAATAAAATTTGTTCCAGACAATTTCTCCCTTTCAATGATAGATCGCAGATTAAAAACGGAAGTGTTCCTTACAGTAGGTGCCATGATCTACAATAAAAATATAAGGTTCAGCACTATACTATCTTAATCTTCTATCAAATAAAAGATGTGCCACAATGTGAAAAAGATCGCTTTCCCTCTAACGACACATTGTGGGACAAGATCCATATTCATCTAACTCCTAATGAGCTTTGGCATCACTGCTAGAAGATTAGTGACATAGGTAAGCAACACTTTACTAATCATATTTCTATGTGACTCTTGTTCGTTGGGGTAGCATCTAATACCCGACTCTCAACTCCATGTCCCAAAGCCCATCTCTATGCATGTGGTTATCCGATATCCACCCTAACTGGTCAAGATAAAAGATGACACCCTGCTTTGGCAGATCCACCATCAATGATTGAGAACCTTGGTAGGTACAACTATTGAAAAGAGCATCAATACTAAATTTTCTGAGGGAAACTATTCTAACATGGTAACGATGCCTACCACACACGGAACATGAAAAAATAGTATGACAGAAACATAAGTAAACATCACGGACAATCATATTAACTGTGACATAGTATGGCCCTCTCGTATGGTGATCTCCATCTCCATGGTTCCTGTCCATCGGGTTATCAAGCTTCAGGCCTCCATGAACTTGTATCAGTCTATTACACCTGATAGCACTATACTAATTACATGAGCATAAGCATCACATGTTGACGCGCAGGTCGTATAACATTTGAACAGCCTTGGGCTATAATCAACCATGATGCGCATGCCATGTTATTACATTCATGTATCTCATACATTTGCAAGGCCATACCAGTCACAACATTTCCTGCAAAAACAAGTTAAGTAGAATCTAGATGTGACTGAACCAATCCCAGAACTTCCGGCTCAGAGGCCCGGAACTTCCGATCAAAGGGCCCGGAACATCCAACTCAGGGCCGAAACTTCCGAAATTAACCTTCTGACTCGAATTTATTTTGGCCCATAACTTCCGGGTCATACCTGGAACTTCCGAAAATAACCTTCTGTACGGAATTTATTTCTGTCCAGAACTTCCAGTCCAACCAGAACTTCTGGACCCGGAACTTCCGGTCCAACCGAAACTTCCGAAATAATATTCTGTATCGAAAATTATTTTGGCCCAGAACTTCCGGTCCAACCAGAACTTTCGGAAAATCCGACGATAAAAACAATAGATCCAATCTATTTTCACCACATATCACCATATGTGATCGATCCAGATCGAACACTACGCACGTAGGCTCTGATACCACTTTTAGGTTATGGGGAGGCTAGACTAGCGCTTAATTTCAAAAATTTACCCTGTTAGCCCAGGAACCATGCGTGTAATGGGATCGTTGATCATTACCTCAAGCCACGAGGCGTGCTCGGGCAGCGAAAGTAGAGTCGATGAAGCGCGTCCTCGATCGGCCTCTCCTGGCTCCATCCGTTCGTCTGCGGCGAAGTCGACGTAGCTAGCGATCTCCACGGGACGAAGAGGAGCACCACTATTGGAGTAGTGCCTCTACGGTATCCACACGTCCGGTGACACGATCACCTCGCGCCGGCGTGCTAGCACCACTCGCGAGATCCGAGAGATCGATCACAACTCTTGCAATTGAGGAGAGAAGAGAGGTGGTGGCTAGGGTTTTGTCAAACCAACATCAAGCAGCAGCACTTTCATGCTAGCCCCTCCTCTCTTTATATAGTGCCCTATTATGGGCCTTTAATCTATATTAAAGCCCAACAGATCTAATCTGTTCGTCTAGGCTGGAACTTCTAGTTCTAGCCAAAACTTCTAAAAATAACCTTCTGTATCGAATTTATTTCGACTCAGAACTTCCGGTTCGTCCAGACAGGCTCGGAACTTCCGGTCTAACCGGAACTTTCGGCTCCTCTAGAAACCGAAACTAGGGCTAGCCCGAAACTTTCGGCCCTAGGCCAGAACTTTCGGTTTCCCCAGAATTCTCTTGGGCACATTTCCATCAGAATTTTGGCAGCACCTTCCCGCTATTCTCTAAGCACACGTCTCGGCAACATATCAAGAGAATGTACATTTGGAGAACATTGGGGAGGTGCTGCCTAAACCCTGTGTCGTATCGAAGTGGAGCATGAAAACAAACCCAATCTATACATCCTTCGGCTGTCTAAGAAATGTGGACAATTCAAAATAATTACCACCATAGATATGCAAAGACTTGCATATTCTAAGCCGTAACTCTTCCGAACGGGAGACGCATAGGTTACGCGACATTTGCACGTACTAGTGTAAAATCATATTTAAAAAATAATTTTTAAAATTTTTGGCAACATCTTCTCTATAATAACTAGCAAAACTGACATAACCTGCAAAAAACAAGGCACGATGGCCACAAGTAGCATGGCGTGATGGCCGGCATCCACATACACATCATGGTTCGATGGCTGGCATCCACATTCACAACATATTAATCGATGGAAGCATTAAAATAGAATCTAAAGAATGCATGTACCTATTTACTTGAACACTAATCAGACCATACAAATAAAAAATAAGTACACATATCAATCTACCGAGTATACATGTAAATCAAATTGCCGAGTGCCTTAGACAATAATATAAAAATAATAAACATTATAAATAACATTGCATTAGACAATAATAAGAACAAATATTAGAACTAAGCATGTCAATTCTAGTTTAAAGAATATAAAGCATGGATACAATAAAATATGCAATATTAGACATAGCATTGCATTAGAAAAAATATACAACTAAACATATTAATCATTCTTTTTCAAGCAAAAAAATTATACATTGCAAAAAAATTATCAAGCAAAGAGATTGAACCTATTGACTGGTGAGGAGTTAGTGTTGGGACATGGGGAGGCTACGCTAGCCAGCAAATTTTAATTTTTAACCCCGTTGGCCTAGGAACCCATGCGCGTGAGGGATCATGGATCGTTACCTTCTAACGCGAGACGCGCTAGTGCAGCGGAAGAAGATTTGGAGAAGCGCGTCCTCGCTCGTTTCCTTCTTGCCTCGCCCGTTCGCCAACGATCAAGTCGATGAAGTCCAACGATCTTCACACGAAGAAGACGACGAGTGCTGCTATTCGAGCAGCACCTCCACGAAGTCCACACGTACAGGGATGGAAACACTCCACGCCGGCGTGCTAGCACCACTCGTGAAGTTTCTAGGGTTTGATCACAACCTTTGTGATTACTTGGGAGAGAGGAGAGGTGGCAGCTAGGGCTAGGGTAGAGCAAAAAGCAGCAGCAGCCCCTTGCGTGCCACCCTCTCCTCCTTTATATAGTGCCCAGCATGGGCCTCTAATCTGCGCACCCCGGAACTTCCGGATCCTATCCGGAACTTCCGAAAT
>KE371019.1:53794-66465 GCA_000418225.1 Zizania latifolia
CACCTCCGGCACGGCCCCGGACGCCGACGCGGTGGCCTCCTTGGCCATGGCTAGGGTTACGGCTTCGAGAACTTGAGGGCTCGAACTCGATGAGTAAAGTGGTGAGCTGGCGCTTTTTTCTGGCGAGTCGCCGGAGCGGGAGGAGTCGAGGTGGAAGAAGGCGTGGTGCACCGCGTTCACGGGAATCTCTGTGGACGAGAAGCTGGAGGCTAGCGGTGTTGGTGCACCCGCTGCAGCGAGGAGTGCATGGCTCGAGGTGGCCGGCTGTGAGGGGAGCGTGTCAAAATGTGGGGCCAGGGGCGTCCCGCCACGTGGCGTGTGAGGTGGAACGACGAGCCAATGGCAATTGAGCCCGTGGCCTCTGACATTAAGAATGGCCCATACTGTTGCGTATGGTGCAAACATTCTCTCAAGGTTTTGTTTGGGAAAATCCTAATGGGGATTTCGGCCTAAACTCTGAAGATATTTTGGCCTAGGACTTTGATTCCCGTTGGTCCACGGTGATCTTTTGGATGCTAGGTGGGCCGAATTTTCGACGGGCAACTCCTACCCTATCCTTATCGATCCATTGGGTGAGAAAAAACTGCTCGCCACGCCTGGCTTTTCTCCCCGCGCCTCCATCTCATGCCTCGCCATCGCTCGCTCGCTTGTGATTCCATCGCCTCACCGCTGGTGCTGCTGGACTAGGCCACCGAACAAGTCCATCCACAGCCCCCCCCCTCGAACACTTAGAAGCTTCCAGAACCTTCCCTCCCCGATGCGCCTGCTAAGATGATAAGCCCGTTCTCTACTCTGTGTTTGCCTCTGCTCTTGCTGGAGAGTCATGGCATCGCCCTGGACTTGGTTTGGTGTCGGAGGGAGACGGTGGTTCTTGGGGAGGCGGGTCCTGGACGGAGACACGAGCAGTTGCCAGAGAGGAGGTAGAGGGAAACGGGTTCTTGGGTTGGAAGGAGGTGGAGATTGGGCGGTGAGGCCATGAGAGGAGGGAGAAAGGGGAAGCCATTGGGGCTGGGGAGGACCTCTTCAACGACAACTAGCTCGAGTAAGAGCAATTTCTCCTAGATCTGAAGTGGTTCAGTCCTGGGCATTGTAGTTTGTTGATTAGTGAGATCTAGTAAATCTAGTGTTTTGGTTGGTGGCTCAGTTGGAGTATCAGAGATTTTGGTGTTTTGGTTGAATGCCATTGTAAATTGTGGCATTCACTAACGAAAAATTTAACTATTTGCCACTCTCTTCATGAGCCACTCTTCAAATGCCACTCTCTTCGTTATTTTTACATATTTGCCACATGAAAGAAAAGAACAGTTTATAATTTGCCACTTTCATCCTATTTGGATGCTAAATAAGCATGGTGATGTGGCAAACTCAGGGAAATGGTCCGATCGTCTAATGATATTAGATACATCTAAAGTAAGCACAAATCATAAGGGATTAGGTTTGATGCACATGCTTGTTTTAAATATCATCAACCTACCACGCTTAAAGCTATTCAAAGAGGTGAGATTAAGGTTAAACCTGAACCAAAGCAAATTGTTTTAAATCAGCTGAAATATTATCAAACTTAGCAACATCAAATGCAATTGCTTCTACATCTAAAACAACTAAACCCGTGAAGTATAATTGTACATACTGTGGAAAAGATAGACATTTGGTTCAGTTCTTATCGGTGAATCACCGAGCAGTCCACGCAAGGAGGTACCTAAGGTGGTGATTAGATGTGTGTAAGGAAAGCGCGGCGTCTTTGAACCCAATGGTCAACTCTAGAGCACAAGAGCCAAGATTTATACTGGTTTGGGTCTCTTGAAGGATAATAACCCTACATCCAGTGTTTTGGTGTTTAATATGGTGGTGGAGCTTACAATACGACGCAATGAAGCTATGGATGCTTAAGACATCAAAAGCAAGAAGAATATGATGAGATTAGATGATTAGATGATAGATGTCTCTAGGGGTTCTCACCTCCTTTATATACTCAGCAGGTGAGCCTAATAACCCAGGACTCTACCTCGAGTCTGTAAGATCGAAATACATTAACCACGACAACCAGAGGGGAGTTGAATGGTTGTAGTACCCCAAAAATAACCTAAAAATAAAATCAGAAAGCTAATTCCCGACCAAACAGCAAAATTCCTGACCAGACTGAAATTCTTGAGGACTCAAGAAATTTTCCGAGGAGTTCTCAAATTTTCTGAGGGCTTTCTCGAGGACTCAGCAAATTTCTTGAGAGTACTCTCGACAGCTGAAAGCAGCCTGACCAAGGAACGGTAAAACATGCATAACTTTAAAACCGTAATTCGGATTGATCTAAAATTTTAACACAAGAAACTAGACTTCAATACAAAACTTTCCCGAGAGATTTTACTCAAATCTGAGTTCCCACTCAAAAGTTATGATCCCTGATATTTGTTGTAACATAAAAACAGAATAGGTCTGATCCGAAAATTAAAACCTTAATTACTCTAAAAATACGAGAAATTTACCAGTACTCTTAATGTCCTATCAAGGTTTTAGATTAATCAATTCGAATTAAATCGTAAGTTAAAGCAAAATCATAGAATAAACCAAAATGATGTAAACCGATGAACATTAAGAAGAAAAAATGCGATACCACACTCTTTAATTCTTAAAGATAAATCTTAATTGCATAAGAGTGTTTACAAGGTGCATCTAAAGCATCCCTCACAAAATCCATGTATAAAACCCCAGATGGAAAGCAAAAGACTAAACCCTAATTTTTCTCTTAATCCTCGTACAGGTTTCGCTCTCCCCTCTAGTCTTTTTATAGTTCCTCATGGCTGCCACCATGAGCCACAAAAATAACAACTTTTGGAATCCTAATTTAACTAGGAATCCATATCCCTTATAAATCCTTCAAATCCTAACTCCTTCTGAATTTTCCTCTCTTTTCATATCTGCACACATCCCACGTATGCCATATAGAAACCTCATTTCCTTTTCATATTCGCACACATCCCTGCGTACACCATATGTAAACAATATCTTCACGTGCCGCATCCTCTAGACTGAGCGTCCCACATGACATCCTCAACCGTTCTGAACTTTAGCTCCTCCCTAAGCCTAGTTCCGATCCCGTCATCGACTACGACTCGCCCTCAAGCAATACCTGCATATGAACAAACCAAGAAACCCTTTTCCCGGGCACAAGTTCTTTTCAACTTGACTCAATCAGTCCAATCAATTCTTTTTAACCTAACTCAAACATTCCAATCAATCATAAATATTGTGTATTTATTGAATAAACAATTTAAGCATATGATCCAAAATCCTGAGTACTGAAATCTCTCGGGTGCTGAAATCTCTCAAGAACTGAAATTCTCTCGAGGGCTATGCTTTCTCAAGTACTGAGTTTTCTCGAGTGCTGAGGGCTAAGTACCCAACAAGAGTGCTCAACAACTCGACCAAAATGCTCGATCACTCAAACCAATCAAAACCAATTCGTTCAACGCATGTCAAGATCAAAACTAATTTATTCATCATAAATCAATGATTATACACATGATCTCATAGAGTCGATCTAAGGTTTTCTACCGAAATCGGGTACTAAATCCCTAATTGCATGGATTCTGATATAAATATATCTCTTCAGCCATATCTGGAGTCCGATCACCCGATAAGGACCAATCCTTCCTTATCGGAGCTGAACCCTACTTCATGGACCATACCGAATGGTCAATGCTGGACTTAGCCTGCCCTTGGTCTGGACTAATAATCCTAGTCATGGGGTACCCAGGGGTCACATCCCCGACAGCAGCCCCCGAGCTCTTCTTAGCTTGGTTAAAAGAAAATCTTTAACAAAACAAGCTGGGAGGACCTCTTCTCGAATCTTTGATGCTTCTGCTGAATTTTGATGATCTTTGAAACAAGCTTTGAATCCCTTCTTTCATGTGAGGTGCACCGTGTAGGTGCACCCACACAGTGTAGCCCTCAAGCCTCGAGTTAAATGGAACATTTAGCTCGAGAGTCAAAAAATATCCTGCAAGAAAGAACCTTCTGTAACTTCTCGTTTCCTGATAAAACCTTCGAGGGATCCTTTAATACTTTGCTGGTGAACTTGTCCTCTGGAATTGTTGGCATTGAGGCTTCATCGAAAGAAGGCCGAGATTTAAAGTCTCGAGACCATGGTGATCTCGAGCATGGTTGATCTTCAACCTTTGAGTACGTTGACCTTCGGCCACTCGGGTCCTCGAGCGTTCAGGTATTCGAGAAGGTTCAGAAGTTCCTGAGTACATGAGCCTCCGAGCATGAGGATCCTTGACTGGGCGAGCCCCAGGCGTGAAGGTTGTCGGGCGCGTGAGATCCTGGGCATGAAGGTCCTCGAGCGTGCGAGCCCTCGAGAGTGAGGGTCCTCAGGCGCATGAGCCCTTAGGCGTGGGATCCACTGGTGTAGATGATTCCATTCATCGCGAACTTCACTGGGTGTGCCCAAAAAGATATCTCATAACTTCTTCCTTCGTCCGCAATCAATGCACGACAGACGAAAGGACAGGGACACTTTATTTCTGATAGAGCCACGAGCGAGGCGTAGGACGCGGGTGCATATTAGGAGGCGAAGCCGTCCCGTCTTTTTTGCCATAAAGCGCATGGCGACCGAAGCGACGCTCTCCATGGTGATGGCGGTAGGTGCTTGTGGCGACGTCCCTATTTAAACCGAGGCATCCCTTTTGCCTTCATAGAGAAGTTCCTCTTCATCCTTTCATGCTTCTTTCTGTCTTTTCTTCTGCCAAAGCTTATTCTCCTATCCTCTAAAAGATCTTCGTTGATGTTGCTTGCTGTCTCATGAATCTGTGGCGTGCTGGTTCGGTCATGAACTTAGTGGGCTTAGGTGCTGGTAGATCACAACTTCAGGTTCGTTTAGGGTATCTTTCTTCACATAAATCTGCTTCATCTTCGTCGTATGGTTTGTGACCTCCATTTTGTTCTGGCGAAGGGTTATGTCATGCTACCCCCAAGACTTTTTTCTGGCATAGCTCTTTTCGCTAATGTTCTGTTGTCCGGTGCTCTTGTGTTGCCTGTCTTAACGTCTTGATGCCAAGGTAGAGGCTCGATCTGGCGAGAGGAGTTGGAAACATCCGCCGATGCAAGTGCCCTAGAGGCAGTTTCTAACGCCGCCGGCAAGGCCGAGCTATTTTTCCTCTTAGTGGAGAAGGCGGTCTCCCTTTGTGTTGGTCTCTCAGGGTCGGCGACTATCTCCCTTGGTTGAAACCAAGAACCTGAGGAGTCGCTGCTGCCATAGTAGTAGCCCCCAGGATCCTTGGTGCTTATGGCGGTCGTGATAGGCTGATGCTGCATCGTGTGAAGCTATTGTGAGAATCTCGTCACCCATAGCCACCGCATTTGCTTTGTAGAATGATGTCTCTAGCCGTCTGTGTGCCTTTTCTTCTTGTTAATCGAAGAAGGCAGTGTCCTCTTCTTTGAAGTAATGCAATCATCGTAGAGGTGTTGTGTCGCCTTCTTTAAAGTAGTGCAACCCCTGTAAAAGATTAGTCCTTGAGGAATAAAGATGCTTTTAATTTTGCCTTACCCAACTTGTACCATGCATGGTGTATCTTGGTGAAGTCGATGAAGATGCAAGACTATGGGTGTACAGCTAAGTAGCCGACCCTCTCTCAGGTCTGGTTGCATGCACGACGACCATGTAGCACCCAACTTGGAGGGGGATGTAGTCTGCATAGGTCGGCGAGTTCTTCAAAGATGCACGGTTGTATGTGTACGACTGAAGAGCCGACCCTCTCTCTGGTTCGGTTGCATGCAAGGCGCCCATCTGGCACTCAACACGGAGGGGAATGTAACCGGCTTAGGTCGGCGAGAAAAAATGATCGACTGCCGGTGTACAACCCTAAGGTTGACCCCTTTCCGGCCTAGTTGTATGTCTAGGGGGAAGTAGTTGGCGAGGTTGGTGAGAATAATGCTCGACGGCGGGTGTATAGCCCTAAGGCTGACCCCTTCCCGGCCTAATTGCATGTCTAGGGGGAAGTAGTCGGCGAGGTCGATGGAGAAACAGCACCATGGGGTCGACGAGTGCTTGAACATATTTTATTGACAAAAGTTATTTTACAAAAGATTGTTAGGCATAGAATCGATGAAGGTGCTCGATATTCTAGGAGTTCGGTACTGCTTGCCCGTCTTCTTGCTTGTACCTGGTGAAGTACCAAGTCACCGATCTTGAAGCTTCTGCTTTGCACATTGCGGTCATGATACTGCCAAAAGGTCTGTTGATACCGATCCGCTTGTATTGTAGCTGCTATCCGGGCTTCCTCGATAGAATCGATATCCTCAGCCCTAGTTTGTTCTGTTGTTCCCTCGTCGTAGTACTAGACTTGGGGGGACTTGTGTAGCATGTCGCTTGGGAGGATCATCTCGGAGCCATAGATGAGGAAGAAAGGTGTATGTCCCATGCTCCTGTTTGGCTGCGTGCGGAGTCCCCAGAGTACTGCGAGGAGTTCCTAGAGCCACCTCCCGGCGTACTTTTGTAAAGGGTCGAAGATTCGATATTTTAGGCCTTGAAGGATCATCCCATTTGCACGTTGACATTGCCCATTGGCTCGAGGATGCACGACTGACGCATATTTGACCTCGATCAGTCTTTCTTCGTAGAAGTCCCAAAAATCATTTGCGGTGAACTGAGTCCCGAGGTCGGTTATTATTTGATTCGGGACACCAAACCGGTAGGTGATCCCTTCGATAAATTGTGCTGCTTTTTTGGCCGTTCAATTTTTTAGTGGCATTACTTCTATCCACTTGGTGAACTTATCGATGGCTACCAGTAGCCGGTCAATCCCCTAGGGAGCCTTCTAGAAGCAGCCAACCATGTCGAGCCCCTAGCAAGCGAAGGGCCATGTCGATGGGATTGTTTGAAGGGCCTGAGCTAGTAGATGATTTTGCTTGGCGAAGAATTGGTAACCGGTGCACCTTTTAACTAATTCTTTGGTGTCATTGTTGGCTGTTAGCCAGTAAAAGCCTGATCAGAAGGCCTTTTCGACCCAGCGTTCTGGCCTCAACATGATTGCTGCATGCTCCCACATGAACTTCATTAAGAATCTATAGGCCTTCGCTTAGCAAAATGCACTTCTAAAATATCCTTGTTGAAGCTACACACTTGTATAGTTTATCCCCGATGACCACATATTGCTTGCTTCGATGTGTTAGGCGCTTGGCCGTGACTTTGTCTTCTGGAGTGGTGCCTTTTAGGATGTGCTCGATGATGGGCTATCACCAGTCATCAACATCCTCTGCCATGGAGATGTTTATTGGTGAACCGGTGGGCCAGTGTTCGTTGACTTTGATTGATGGCTTGGTAATCTCTTGGATGAACAAGCCTTTGGGGATCGCCGCTTGAGAGGACCCAAGGCGAGCTAGAGCATCGGTGGATGAGTTATCGTCGCGAGGGACATGGTGAAATTCTAGGCCAAAAAATTTATCCTCGAGTTTTCGAACCTCGGTGCAATAGGCGTCCATCTGGTCACTGGTGCAAGACCAGTCCTTGTTGACCTGGCTGATAGCCAACTTGGAGTCTCCATAAACCATGAGCCATTTTACCTCGAGTGATACTGCTATCCTAAGGCTGTGTATCATGGCTTCATACTCGGCCGTATTGTTGGAAGCCTTGAATAGTAGCTATAGTATATAGCGCAGCTCTTCCCCCTTTGGAGATATAAGGAGAATTCCTTCGCTAGCCCTATCTATGTTTAGGGAGCCATCGAAGTACATCGTCCAATATTCCTTTTCCTCTCGACTTAGAGGTAGTTAGATCTCGGTCCACTCAGCGACAAAGTCAGCTAGGGCCTGCGATTTTATGACAGTGCGGGATCAGAACTCCATCATAACCCTATCTCGACGGCTCACTTTACTATTTGCCTGGTTGCGTCTTGATTACGGAGTATGTCGCACAGAGGGTATTGTGTCATGACCACGATTTTGTGGGTTTGGAAGTAATGTTTTAGCTTCCAGGCTGTAAGCAAGACGGCATAGAGGAGTTTCTGCACTTGCGAATACCTTGCTTTTGACAGGGCGAGGACTTTTGATATGAAGTATACCGGCCTTTGAACCGGGAAAACATGTCCCTCCTTAGGCCGCTCGACTACGACAGCTATGGTGACGATGTTAGTCGTGGCAGCGATGTAGAGGAGGACCTCCTCTAGATTTGGAGCCGTGAGGATTGGAGGCAAAGTTAATAATTTCTTCAGTGCGGAAAACGCTTCTTCAGCCTCGGCCGTCCACTAAAAGTTTTCCTCTTTCTTCAATAGTTTGAAGAAGGGTGCTTCCCTTTCTCCTAGTCGAGAGATAAATCTCCCGAGGGCCGTCATGTAGCCCGTGAGTTTCTGAACTTTCTTGGCATTATCGGGCTTTTCCATCTTCATTATTACTACTATTTTCTCTGGGTTAGACTTGATACCCCGGTTGTTGACGATGAACCCGAGCAATTGTCCTGAAGGTACCCCGAAGACGCACTTATCGGGGTTGAGCTTCCATCTGAATTTCTACAAGTTCATGAACGTCTCGACAATATCGTTGATGAGGTTATCTTCTTTCGACTTTATGACCACGTCATCGACATAGGCTTCGACGTTGCGGCCGATCTGGTCTAAGAAGCATCGTTGGATGGCTCGCTGGTACGTCGCACTAGTGTTTTTGAGTCCAAATGACATGGTGGTATAACAATATGCTCCAATGGGCATGATGAAGGATGTTTTCTCTTGGTCTTCTTTCTTGAGGCTGATATGATGATAACCGGAGTAGCAGTCAAGGAAACACAGGAGAGAGCATCTTGCTGTTTAGTCGATGACTTGATCTATTCGAGGCAACCTAATTAGGTCGGTGTAGTCGACGCACATTCGCCATTGTCTTGTTTTCTTTCTTACTAAGACCAGGTTAGCGAGCCACTCTGGGTGGTAAACTTCACAGATGAACTCTGCTGCTAGGAGGCGGGCGATTCTAGCCTTGATCGCTTCTTTCCTATCTTGTACGAACCTTCGTAGCTTCTGTTTTATCGGTTTGGCAGTCAGGTATACATGGAGTTTATTCTCGATCAACTCTAGAGGAACCTCAGGAATATCAGAGGGTTTCCATGCAAAGATATCCATGTTAGAGCGCAGGAAGCTGACGAGTGTGATTTTCTATTTGGGGTCGAGCCCGGCCGATGGTTACTGTCTTTGAAGGGTTGGTCTTAGATAGGATGATCTTCTTGGTGCCTGAGTGTATAGTGAAGATCCCTGAGAAAGTTGATGTCTTAGCTGGTACCTCTGAGATTTTGGGGGGATGCGCTCGGACTTGTTTGAAGGTCTCCTCCAGTCGAGTTGATAGGTCGATAGCCTCGGCCAAGGCGAGACTATCTTTTTCACATGTGCGAGAGGTGCCAATGTTTCCCCGTACAGTAATGATTCTGCTAGAACCCGACATCTTGAGTACCAGGTACACATAGTGTCCAACGGCCATGAATTTGGCTATGGATGGCCTCCCGAGGACGGCATGGAATGGGATGTCGTACTCCACAACCCAGAAGGTTATATGCTCGGTCCTATAATTATCCCAAAAACCAAACATGACCAGCAAAGTTATTGAGCCGAGTACTACCGAGCCTTACTCGGGTATAATACCATAGAACAGGAAGTTGTCCTCCTTCCGGAGGCTATCGGCTGACATGCCAAGGTCGACGAGGGATTGGCGGAAGAGGATGTCCAATCCACTCCCTCCATTAATCAGCACTCGCCTCATACGTACTTTGAATATCACCGGGTCAACAACCAGCGGCCAACGCCCAGTTTTTGGGACGTTGGTCCACTTGTCATCTCGAGAGAAGGTGATCAAAACTTCCAACCATCGTAGCTGTTGAACCTCCTCTAATCCGGCGGCGTTGATTCACCTTCCAAAATCTTTTGTTGCCATTTAGTTTCGGCTGATGTGGAGCCCCTGAAGACGATGTTCACTGTCTTATGAGGTTCCTGGAAATCATTATTGTCTTAGGGCCGATTATCTTTTCTCAGGGCGTCATCATCGTTTTGACGTTATTTACTTTGGTGGGAATTACCGCGGGACTCCTTGACCAGTGTGTCTTACAAGGAATAGCATTTGAGCATGGTATGCTTACCCTTTGGATGAAATGGGTAGGGTTTGTCGAGTTCTTCCCACATGGCTTTGTCTTCCTAGCGTCGTGAACTATAGGCTGCCACCACGGTTCTCTCCGTCTTCCTTTTCTGCTCCTGCTTGCCGTGATAGGATCTCGGTCGATCATCCTCTCGTCGAGGGGATCAAGGACGGTCATCCATGGTCCGACGAGACCAGCTCTCGTGGCGTGATCATTCTATTTTTTCTCTTTGAGCATCTTCACTATCGACATAACTTTCTGCAATAGAGATCATCTGTGCTATAGTTTTTGGCTTCTTCCTCATGAGGGCCCCGTGCACCTCGAAAGTGTGGTGTACGGCGTTGATGAAGTAATTAATGATGTCGCGCTCCTCGACGTCCATAATGGTGATCTCTTTTCGGAGAACCTCTGGATGAAGTTTTAGAGTGACTCATCTTCTTTCTGTCATAGCTGCTGTAGGTCATATCTAGTCCCGAGCTTCTGCTAGGTCCCCTGGTAGTTGTCAATGAAGGCCGAATGGAGTTGTGCCCAAGAATTGATGGAGTTCTTGGGTAGGCTGGAGAGCCAATTATTGGTGGACAAAGAGAGCATGACCGGAAGGTAATTAGCCATTACCCTCTCATCGCCGCTGGCTGCATGAACGGCTGTGTAGAAGAGTCATAGCCATTGTGAGAGATCTGTCTTAACATCATACGGCTCGATCCCCGTGGGATGGAATGACCTTAGCCACCTAACTCGTCTTAGGTGACTTGTGAACGCGGGAAAAGCGCCGTAATCATTTCGGCTTCTGCTTCTTCTGTGGTTGCAATGGTTTGGGCCTTCAATTTTGTAGGAGTCAACATAGTCTGTGCTACTACTGGCGCTATTGCCTTCGTCTTCAAGGTTGTCTCGATTGTTCGCCCGTCTGTGGATTTCAAAACGCATCCTGTTCCGTCCTTCTAGGGTGGAGGTGGTATCGAGCGATCACCGCGCAGACTATCGAGGGGTGAATTCTGGTCTCGTGAGGGCTAGTACCAGTTCGAATTGTCACCATCCTTGTCCTTCAGGGAAGGAGTCGGCGGTTGGGCGGGGCGTTGATTTGTGTAGTTGCCGTCTGGGCCAAGGCTTTTGCCTGTCATAGTTCCGGTGTCTCGGGAAGAGAACCGAGAGCTCTCTCAATCGCCACCAAATTGATGGCTAGAGTTTTGAAGACCTTCTCCCCGTCAAACTCCAAAGTGAATTCATCCTCAAGGTTACGGTGAACCCCATTGTCTTGTTCGATCTTGTTGCCTTTGGCGCATTGGCACCGCTCGCTGCTGGTTTTGGATAGCGCACCCTCAGCCATCCTGATAAGATTAGCCAGGAATCGAAGGTTGCTCGGTTGTCAATCGGCTTCAAGGTTTTGGATAGCGCACCGACCGGCCTCCACCCACCAGCGCCGGACGGTTCGACCATTATTGCTGGAGAAGATGATCTAGTGTTCGGGACTAATCGGGTCCCGAGTACGGCTCGACCGGTGGCTTCGCCCGAGGATCGAGGGAGAAGCTAAACTTCCTGAGTCGGCTGATCCGTGAGTGATGGTCACCGAGGGGCTCGAGAGGACAAGTTGCCCTGTTGAGTCCCCAACGAATGCCAAACTCCCGAACATAAACACGGAGCTAGCCGGCACGAGAAAATTCAAAGGAGATGCCATCGGATCCTGGTAAAAGCGACGTGATCTCCTACCTAGCATGCCAACTATCGGTGAATCACTGAGCAGTCCCCCAAGGGGGTACTTGGCCTACACTTGGTCCGAACTGATAAGCCCAGTCGTAGAGTACCCGGGGGTCACATCCCCGATAGTTCTGTTTTAGACTTGCTAGACAATAGAAAAGGAATAGGGAAAATTTGTTTGCTAAACATAGGTGGCAAAGGTCATTTATGGAATCCAGTAGAGCAGTTGGACCATAACATTTGAAGTGGTCGGGTCGACCTCTATCAGTGGTCAGACCACGAGTTAATCAGTGGTCTGACCGAAAGCGCACTGTAGGATCAAAACTAGCGACCAGAGGGGGGGTGAATGGGTGCAAAATAAAAAACACAACGGATAAAAGAAAGTTCCTCAAATTCGTGTAACAACTTGCGAGTGACTTGATGAGACTCAGCGCAAGGCTGTGCTAGAATGTTCACTTGACGCAAGTTGATACAAATCTCCACCAAAAGCACATTCGAACACAAGAATCGATCAAAGTGCGAAGCAGGGTAAAACAAGCGTTCTTATAAAAGAAGACACGCACAAACTACTCTTGCGCAAAAGATCGAGTACTTGATGAAACAACTAGTGCGTCTCAGATCCTCTCAAGCAAATAAACAGACACTTGACATACACTAGGACACTTGACATACACTTGAGAAAATATTCCTAGTGCAAACTAAAAATCAAGTGCATGTAAACATTAAATCAAACACCTAAAGTGCAATATAAATCTCTTTGAAGCATTTTATCGAAAAGATGGTAAGCAAGAGAGGTATACTGCAGATTCGATGGAGAGGATGGCCGGAGATGGTTTGCCGTAGACGTGCCGGACTGTGCTCACCACGCTGCTCGCCG
>KE371019.1:189277-221044 GCA_000418225.1 Zizania latifolia
CCCTACTACGGACTGCGGCGTGCACGGTCTGCCGAGGCGCCGAGCCACCGACTCCGCCGACCGCTGCAATCCGATTCGCTGTCATGCGCCCGTGCCGGCTGGTGCGGAAGCCCAAGGAATGGCACTTCACACTTGGGCTGCTAGCTAGTTACTATAAATATTGAAATGGGCCAAATGGGCCAATGCTGAAATACTGAAATGCCAGGCCCAGCCACCCAAGTAACGATCCAATACTCCAAATGCAGGCAGCAGCTTCGTCTTCTTCCTCCCGACACCGCCACAGTAGCAGTTTCTCTCCCAGTTGCCATGGAGAATGAAAGATGACATATACTTAAATTTTTTTTGCAAAAAATCAGAGGGTAGGCTAGAGCCTGTTGAAGCCTGGCCCTTGGATCCGCCCCTGACGTGAACAGATCGTTCCGTTCGTTTCAAGTGGGGGAGTATGTCTAATTGAAACTTCAACCATATGCACAAACTTCAGTAGCCAATCATCCGTATCCAAAGTTGTCTTTCAAGTACTTCGGTCCATTTGAGATGCTGAGCCATGTGGGCACTGTGGCATATAAGTTGAAGCTGCCAGCGGAGAGTATGATTCATCTGGTTTTTCATATTTCCCAGCTCAAACAATTTATCCCAGCTCATTCTCCTGTTTTTGACAAACTGCCATCTACTGTTGAATTGGACATTGCTGATTTGATTCCAACAGCGATCCTGAACGTGAAGAAAGGTAATGCCACGCATGTGCAGATCCTAGTCCAATGGGGGTCCTTGCCGCCGGCATGTGCTACTTGGGAGGACTACTATTTCTTGCAAGCTCGTTTTCCTGCTGCTCGCATTTGGGGTGAAGACATTACACGAGGGGCCGGCAATGTCACAGCTGCTGCAGCTGCGCCATCGACGGGGAACATTGCGTCTGCTGGAGGCAGCAGCTGAAGATATGGCGGGAAGCTTTGAATTGCTTTGAAGTGTGTAAAATGTGTTTTGTATAAGCGAAGGCATAAAACTCGTAGCGATGGCATAAACGAGACCATGAGCTGGCAAGGCGGTGGGTGTCATTATGTCGGATGTGCGTCAGTGCAGTAAGCAGCAAGAAATCAATCGTAACATAATTTTCCCCTTTGCAAGCTCCGGCAATCATCTGCGTGTTAATCTCTCCGGCGAAACCTCAACGCCGGCAAGCATATAACAGTGTCTGCCCCCAACTCGAGCTCCGGCGGCACCTTTCCACCTTGAGCTCCAGTGGCGCCTTGCTCCCTCATCCGCTTTTGCGATGATGCACTTGTTCATTTTTCAGAAGCAATGCCAGTTAAGAGAAAAAATCACAACATGAATGATGAACATAAGTTCAGAGAAAAAAACAAGGGTATAATTGTCCAACCCCTCTAATTTACCCTCTAATTTCTGGAGCTAACAATCTAACCAAACATTTTTTTCACACAGCTTCAGGTCTTATAGAATTTAGGATCTGAAGCCCTATCATAGGTCTGATTCCAAGGATCTATAGTATATTCTGAACATTAAATTTCATTAATGAAGTGTATTTATTCCCAAAACGAATTTCAGAAAAACTACCGTTCAAATTATCACATTTTCTGAATGTTGAGTCAAAAAGGAAAAATTCTGAATGTTTAGTCAAAAAGGAAAAAAATTCTGAATGTTTCGTCTCCGTTCATGCATGTCATTTTCCAATTGTCGCTAGTGGTCCAGTCATAACTGTTGAAGCAAAGACTTGGCTGTAGATTAACAAAGAGCGAGGACTTGAATTTTGTGTTAGGGGCTTTCATCCTGAGAACTGCATATACTGGAACAGGACACAAAAGTTTAGCTAGTGTCACATATGAATTTCATGTTTTAACATGTCCCAAAACTGAACTCAAAGTTTTAAGTCCGATCTCTAAGTTTCAAATATGAAACTTCAAGTTCCAGAAGAGTTCCACACAAATTACATATTGCAGGTCAAGTTTTGAGAGAATTTGTCGAACAAGAAGAATGGAACTTGTGTCATGTGCAGAAGAAATCTCCCATTGTCGAGAAAGGAATGGACAGTAGAGCACATGAATTCTTTTACCAAAATAAATAAAGAAAGTAGAAAAGAGTATGGCAACTCTGTAATATCGATCTCCAAGTTTCACATATGAAACTTCAAGTTCCAGAAGAGTTCCACTCAAGTTCCATATCGCAGGTCTAGGTTTCAGAAACTTTCAGGCTTGTTTCAAGCGCCGTATGGTCTCTGGACGGTGCTCCTGACCTTAAAGTATTTTTTGAGCACGAAGAAATGGATCTTGTGGCATGTCCACTAGCAGCACAAATGAAGTGAAGAAATTTCTTGTTGTCGAGAAAGCATGACAGTTCTGTAACGTAGAACTCATCTTTTCTTCATGTTCATCAGGTCCTTTTTTGTCACTGCTGTCTAGAAGTAGAAGACCCCTACATTGTCTAGATGCAGACTAGTCAACTAAAAATGTCCTGGCTTGAAGGAAGACTGAGAATATAAAAATAAATTTCAAACAGACTTTACACCAAAAAAACAATTTCAACTCTGTTTCACCACATCCTCTAAAAGTTCAGATTATATAGTTTCTCTCAGGTCTCAGCTCTTGTTCACATGTTGAGTGATCTACAATATTTCATATTAGATAGTTACACATGGAGACATTTTTGTCGGCGATTCTGAGTGATCTTGCCAGCAAATCCATATCTTTCCTTATCAACAAGTGCTGGAAGCCAACAGATCCAACAACCATGGAGGAGAGACTGCAACAGCTGCTGCTCCGGGTCGATATCATCGTGGAGGAGGCAGAGGAACGGCTCATCACAAACCAAGCCATGTGGCAACAACTGAACATACCAAGGAAGGAGATGTACAGAGGGTATTACGCCCTCGACAGATTCAGATGCCACGGCCATGAAGAAGACAATGCCCAAAATCACGAGGTCAGTAACTATTTCACACCATCCAAGTTCAATCCTGCCAAGCGTGTCCGGTTCTGCAGGGGCAATGGCCAGAGTTTACAAGAGCAGCTACAGCAAGTTCTTGGCAGCTTAGAAGTCACCCTTGAAGATATGAGCGAGTTTGTCATGTTCTTCAACCGTTGTCCTCGTTTGTGCCGTCAGCCATATAGCATGCACATGCTTTTAGACAAGTGTTTGTTCAGTCGCCAAATGGAAATGGAGCACATCATGAACTTTCTGCTCAAAGAGGATACTCCTGGTGCTGAAAATCCAGGCGTTCTGCCGATCATTGGTCCAGTGAAAGTTGGGAAGAGCACCCTGATTGAGAAAGCTTGTGACGATGAAAGGGTGCGTAGCCACTTCTCTCAAATTGTGTGTTTCAGTGATGATGATCTTGAAGATTCAAATATGGTGACTCTTAGAGATTGTGGTGTAATCAAGCATCACAACCATGCCATTGGTGGGGGAAGGATACTGATCATTATCGATCTAATCAGAGACATCGATGAGGGTGCATGGAGAAGATTGTACTCAGCTTCCAAAAGATGTGTTGCAAGTGGCAGTAAAATGATAGTTGCAGGCCGATCTAATAAGATTGCAAGCTTTGGAACGACACAAGCTCTGAAAGTAAATTTCTTTACTCAAGAAACTTATTGGTACTTTTTCAAGTTGCGCACGTTTGGAAGCATGGACGCAGAGCAGCACCCTAAGCTGGCATCGATAGCCATGGATATGGCCAGGGAGCTCAATGGGTGCTTCAGGGGCGTAAACATCTACAGTGTACTACTGAAAGCAAATTTCAATGCTCAGTTTTGGAGCATGGCCCTGGCAAGAATCAGAGAATTCAAGCAAAAGAATATCTTGCCATATGGTGCATATTTTGACGATCCTTTCAAGGTGGTTGGACCGACATATGTTAGGAGGCTAAACAAAATTTCGTCCGAATACCTTGTGATTCTTGATGAATATCAGACAGGTTCTGCTCAGAATATGGTTTATTGTCCCACAAACTCTGCTCAGAGTGAAGCTGAAGTTCCCAAGGTAAGTGTGCAAGATTTTCTCTTTGGGCATGTTCAGCCTCAAGGAAAATTCAAGGTTCTGGCCTGGAGATCTCACCTTCCACCTCACTCCGACTACATGTTCAACTGTGAGGTCCAGAGGTCAGATCATTTGATCGCCAGAAAGAAGAGATCTCAGAAGCTTTGCACCTGACCATCCCATTGAACTATTGAACTTGAAGCTCTTGAATTGACCGTCTCAGAAACTGATGCATACTGTAATTATCTGAAACAATGATATAAATATGAGGATTTGTGAAATATTTTCTCCTAGTGCATGTGCAAATGTGTACTCCTAGCTCCTTTGTAAAATCTGCTATTTGTAAGAAGAGGTCGCCTAAATCAAGTTGTCATCGTCTATCAACATTTTATATTTGAAGGTTGAACATGTCGACATGCATACATCCCAATTCCCAAAGATATTGGTCCGCAGGATGATGACAATTGACATAAACTAATTTGATCGCGTAGATATAACCTGTCGCTGTTGACTTCCGACCAGCAACGTTCGGCACACAAGGCATCTTAATCCTTAATGAAAGATAATACAAAAACTTATTGGCCCTATAAAGAAATTTCAGATTACACAAGTCATACAGCTAGAGTTAGCTCATAATCTGTAATTCTTTCCATTGCAGCACCTTTCTTCTAGGAGAGGAGAGGTTCTCCAGCCAACATGCAGGCAACAATCTCTAAGGTATTGTTGGGACTAGTCCACATCGAGTATCGATGGTGAAAGAGTATAATTTAAAAAGAGAGGCAACCCTCATCCATCAAGCTAGTTTTTTGGGTTAAGTTGAGTAGACCCAACATTTAAGTTATGGATTTGGTTAGGCCTGTGGGTGAGCAAGCCTAGTTTGAACTGGGTGAGCTAACCCGTGGAGTAGCGAGTCAAGCTTCCATAAGTGGTATTAGATCCAGGTCAAAGACCCACAGAGAATCTCTGGGTAGCATCATAGGAGATTAGGCCAGGTCAGATGTGCATGCTCAATGTGTGATGGAAGAGAATGTTGGGTTTAATCCCACATCGAGTATTGATGGTGGGGGAGCACAACATAAAAAGAAGGATAGTCCTCATCTATCAGGCTAATCTTTAGGTTGAGTAGGTCTAAAATTTAAGTTATTAGTTTCAGTTAAGCCTGTGGGTGAGCAGGCTAAATTCGATCAAGGCGAGTAGACCCGTGGTGTAGTGGGTCGGACTTTCACAAGTGGTATTAGAGCTAGGTTGAAGACCCACAGAGAATATCCGAGTGGCATCACAGAAGATCGGATCGAGCCAGGTGTGTAGACTTAATGTGTGATGGAGGAGATTGTTGAATTTAGTCTTACATCGAGTATTGATGGTGGAAGAGCACAAGTTAAAAAGAGGAGCAACTCTTATCCATTAGGCTAATCTTTTGGGTTGAGTAGATTCAGAATTTAGGTTGTGGCTTTGGTTGAGCCTGTGGATATGCAGACCCAGTTCGACCTAGACAAGCTGACCAATGTGAATCACATGTATATCCATATCTTTCCTCATCACTTGGTGCCTGCTGCTGCTTCATGTATTTGTCCCCGAGCCATGAATGTCCGTTTCTGCAGACCAACCAAGCTATCAAGCAGCAGCTGAGCATCGCGAGGAAGGAGATGTACAAAGGCTACTACATGCTGGACACATTAACGTGCAGAGCTCATCACAGCAAGGATCATGGTGAAGTAAGTCCATCTTTTGCCATGTCTAGATTCAAGCGTGTCCGTTTCTACAGGGCCAGTAGCAGTCAGAGTGTGAGTGAGCTGCAGAGAGCTCTTGGGAACCTAGAGAACATCATGGCTGACGCTAATGAGTTCATTGCATTCTTAAGAAGTTGTCCTCTTTTGCATCGTCCGCCGTATAGCATATACTTGATCTTTGGCCAGTGCCCATTTGGGCCAGATGGCTATGGAATCATGGCACACAAGAACAATCTTGATGTTCTACTGATTATTGGTCCAGGAAGAGCTGGAATGAACAATCTTGTCGAGTATGCCTGCAACAATGAAAGGTGGGTGATCAATCACTTCTTGCAAATTGTGTTTTTTACTCAAGCCGACCTTGAAGATGAAAACATAGTGCATCTTATAAATACATGATGGTGTAGAGAGTTTCAGCTTCAAAGATCTAGTAATACTGAAGCTAGAGTTTGTTTTGTATGATAAAACTAGTTGAGTGCTCGTGCATTGCAACGGGAAAAAAATTTAAACATTTAGAATCGGTTTTTTAAAAAAGCCTACTGCCAAGAATTGCAGTCATGAATTTGACAAAAAAATTTAGGGTGTTTTATACATAAAAGGTCCAAATAATAATTAAAAATCTAAATAGGAGGGCTTTTGACTCCACTTCTAATTTCCTTCTCTACTCTCAAACCCTCGAGGCTACAAACCCCAGGATCCCCCAAATCCTAGCAATGGCAGACCCCTCGTCCTTTCGCTGCCACCCACACTCCTTCTCCGTCGACCTCATCCGCTGGCTCCCCTCCTTCGGCTCCTCCGGCTGCCTCCTCGCCGCCGCCGTCCACAACCCAGCCACGTCCTCCTCCTCCCACACCCACCTCCTCTCCGTCCCTATCCTCTCCACCCCTCTCGGCTCTCGCCTCCCTTCCTCTCCCCTACCGAGCCACCGCTCTCCACTGCTCCCTCTCCGTCCTCGCAGTAGCCACCTCCTCCGACTCCCTGGATTTACTTCCTTCCTCCTTCGACGCTGACTCGACAATATCCGTCCCCAATGGCATGCCTGGTCACCACCGTGGGCCGAGGGGCAGAGTGGGATGGCTGGATGGGGATCACCGCCATGGGCCGACTATCGAGGGGCGGAGCTACGGAGGGGGCCAGGGGGTCACCGCCGGCCGACGAGTCGGGAGGCCTAGATCTGATGTAGGCAGTGGTGGACGGGAGGAGCAATCGGGCTGCGGGGCGCGCCCGCGTGGTGGTGTGTCGCGCGCCTGGTAGCCGCCATGGGCTGACTGCCGAGGGGCGGAGCCGCGGAGGGGCCGGTGGTGGCCGCCAGCCGGTGCGCCAGGAGGCCCCGATCTGACGCAGGTGGCATGGGGGAGCGGGACTCTACTTGACCAGGGGCGGCACAGGCTGTGTGCAGGTAGCAGGCGTGCGTGAGGAGGCCAAGGGTGGAGACAGGAAGGAGAAGTAGTACAGATAGACACTGACAAGGAGGGCCCACATGTCATTGAGAAGGAGTGGTGGTAGTGGTAGACGCACCACCACTAACTTTATTTAAAGTAGTATAGATAGAATAATTTAAACTTTTATTTTTAAGTTAAAATAAAACTAGATAGATTAACTAAATACACTTAAGCTATTCATAATTCTAGATCCTAGATTTCTTAGAGCTAAATTTAACTAGTTCTAGAAATACTGAATCGGAATGAGATTATAGTCAAACATGAAAACTCGAAAGCGTGTCTCGGGTGTAGGAAGAGTGTTGGTCAATGGTCATTGTTGAACTAGATGGAAATATATATCCATAAAGACGACAATAACATCAATGCGGGTTTATTGGAAAGATTATACTCAACTTACAAAATCTGCATTCCTCACGACAGTAAAACCATAGTCACTAGCCGATCAGATAAGATTGCGAGGTTAGGAACCACACCACCTTTCAGATAGAAGCTCCTATCTTAATGAAGCATACAGGTGCTTCTTCAAGGTGCGAACATTCGGGAGCATGGATGCGTCAGAGCACCCCGAAATGGCATCAATAGCCATGGACATTGCAACAGAGTCTGAAGGTTGTTTCATGGGCACCAACATCTTCAGTGGATTACTGAGATCAAATGCCAGCCTAAGAGGGTTCAAGAAGAACCAGCATGTGTCATGTATGGTGCACATAAAGTTGATGCTTTGGAAGTGACAGAACAAAACGAATCCGTTGCATATTGTAACTTGGTCAACTTCAACTATTTTTATAAAAAAATATACCAACAATTATAATATCAAATTAGTTTTGTTAAATCAACAATTAAATATATTTTAATAGTGTATTTATTTGATATTATAAACAATAGTATATTTTTATTTAAACTTGATTAAAGTTGAAAAGGTTTAATTTTAAAAAAATTAAACAACTTATGTTATATTAGAAAGTATGGGTGCGTCTGGTCATAGTAAAGCTGAAGGTCCCAAGATATCGGTGTTAGAGTGCATCTTTGGAAGTGCTAAGCCTCAAGGACGATTTTGATGCACTTGGATGGAGATCTCAGATACTCCCACATGCATTCCATGATATAGTAATCTAGTATTAGATGGAAGATTTCATAGTACAATGAATCTAACACTGTTTAGATTTATTGTACTATGAAATCTTCTATCCAGTACTAGATTGCTATATTATCGGATGAAGAGAGTAGCTGATAGCTGCATTTATAGTTGTGAGCTTGAGAGGCCAAAGTGTAGGGTCGCCAGGAAGAAGAAAATGCATAGGCTAAGTATTACGTTGTTATTGTAACATGCAACTAGAAGCTGTGTATTTATATTGTAACCTCTAATAGGCTAAGTTGTAATGAACTATTAGATGTAAAAAAACTGTTGGTAGAAAAGCGACAAAGTTATTTAGTTGGATTAGTCTGTGGATTTACAATAGAGTGATTCTACGAAGCTTAACAACATGAAATAATAATTCCATAGCTCAATTAACAATGAATATAATAATCTCATATGGAACTGACGAAGGGATCGAATAGTGCAAACCAAGTTATAAAATCTAGAGAATAAACAACTTTCACTTTGTATTAGAAAAAACTGATGCAGTTGAAAAAATAGGTTTCATCTGATACTTAGTTCAGTTTTAAGTTTTCTAACCGACCAGCATGCAGAAAAGTAGTACTAGTCTGAGAAATGGTATGTTAAAAGGACTTAGAAAAATATTTGAGATTTCAAAAAAGGCCTTGTATTGCTAGACTAACATCAAAACAAAATATATCCTAGGACGGAATGCGTAATATTTAGGGAAACCAATAAACGTAATACTTTGAATACCATAGTAAATTCAATGAGCATTATAAAAGTACCGCAAATGGAACAAGAATTACGAATACGGATAGAGTTTGGATTAAAATGTTGATTTTTTTTGAAGTTTATAACATTACAATTCTGGAACGGAGAACTGTGTCATCTGAAATAACATACCATGAAACAAATGTAAAAAAATATTATCAGGAAAACGAAAACGAAAACATGGAGGCATATTATGACGACTGGCCATTATTCGTCAAAGTCAATTGTCTCACCACACTGCTGATTTCGTAGAAAACGTACGTCAAAAACAACTGCACTCATGAAAGTCAAACGAACCAGTCTTCATAAAAAAACTCAAAAGAACATAATATCTGTTTCACATTGTATGTCATTTGACAAACTTTTAACTTTTAACATGTTAAATAAAAATATATTAATATCTACAATATCAAATAAATATAATAATATTATATATTAAATAGTCAATTTAATAAACCTAATTTGATATTATAATTGTTGGTATTTTTTATAAAACCGGTCAAAGTTAAAAAAAAGTTTGAAAAAAACTTAAATGACTTATAATATATATATAACGGAGAGATTACATTCTGCATAGTATTTGAGTTAAATTAGCTGTATTCCAAATGTTAATTACTTCCATAGTAAATTCTACTCCAGGTGTTACCACACATGGTTAGTTGACTACTGCACAAGACTTTGACACATCGGTTTGTGTTCTCTGAAAATTTTCAAATATGACCTGGTGATCCATTCATTGTGGATTGCAGTATAGTCTTCTCGCGAATTTTCTCTGAAATTCCTGCGATCCAAAAGGAGGACTGAGTTTGATTATCATTGAGAAAAAATCCATCTCCACAAACCAAGCACTTGTAATAAAGGCTACTTTCTGCGTACATGATCAACCTACAGGATATTTAAGACTTTTCTTAATTCTTTTAGTAATATTATTTGATAATACTAACTTATAAGCAAATCTAGCGGCACATTTTTCATTGGGCACTCTGCTAGTTTTGACAATTACATAGATGAAATGAATTATTGGAAAATTTCTGCTAGCATGTATAGTACATAGTTTCTAGCGATGAACAATCACACAAAACAATAGAGACAATATGTGTAGGAAAAAATCATATTCTTTATTTGCCAAATGTGTTTTTACAATGAGAAGAAATATCCTCTATTTACAGAGGAAACTTCTAAAAAGGAGGTTCAATCTTAAAGAAAATCAATCCTTTTTAGAAGGAAAATGAAAGATGTGTCCACTTGCTTCTATATATTTCCAAATTATTTTTATTCCTTCATGTCAGCGGTTCCAAATATATAAATCGACTTTTATAACATAAATAACCTTATAATGACGATCAAATTCTTCTTCGCATTACCTCACCTGACAGGCCCAGCGGAAATTTTACAAAGAGTGATAGCATAAAGAGACGAATTTAGTGGTGATTTTTCAAATTAATACACTAGTGTCAAAGCAGTTCAATTTAAATCTTCCTCTTCTGTCGGAGCTTCATCCTGCAGGTGGCCATCACAAGATAGAAATTCCCATGAGGTTGCAACTCTCCCTGACAAGATATCTTGCAAACCAATTTCGGGAGCCTCTGATCCTTCTTCATGAGCAAGCTCTAATACTCTACAATGATCGTTTATGTGCTCAGTTTCATGTAACCTTGCTATAATTATGGACTTGCTCTTCAGCTCAGAATTACTTGAAACTCTTCCAGGCATGCGGATATGTTTCATTATTTTGTTGTTGGCCCTGATGCGCTCACGGAAGCGGCTGAGCCCGCTGCTGCCCTCATGAACATTAACTTGAATGAATTAGGCCAAGTTGCTTAGGTCCGTGAATGGCCTAGTGAAATTATTGTGCAACTCGTGATCAAAGTAGCCATTAAAAATCGCCATTGATACGGATGCTAGCTCGGGGTGCTCGTCACAACCTGAGCTTCCAAATGCGAGCACCTTGACACTACATGAACAATCATTAGTAGCAGTTCAAAATCATCATTAGTGGTGGGTTTTAAACCATCACTGATTAGTTAACACTTAGTCATTGACTTTCAGTGCCATTTCTAGAGTCGCAACTCTCCCTGACAAGATATCTTGCAAATCAATTTCGAGAGCCTCTGAACTATCAGTGACGGTTCTTAACTAGAACCGTGTAATCTTTTTTCATTCATTTTTTAATTTAGTGTTTATGGTTTAGGGTTAGACACATATATGTTAAATTCATACATATAGCTTACACCAAATTTTATACACGCAAAATATAAATTCAAGCTAGTACATCATATATAAGTTAAATATGAACATTAACACAATTCTAATCACAACATATTTACATAAGCGTTTGTTTCCATTCGGTTCAAATATGAGAGATTTTCATGACAACAATAAGCAGTCTATGGTTTCTTGCTACACGAAGGCTCTGATCTCTGTGCATCCTCAATACTCGAGGTTACAGATGCTTGAATATTATTCTCGCATGGTAGATAAATGATATGATCACTGATGAATCCATCAAGTTTTTCTTGAAGTGTGTTGATTTCAATAGGCAATAATCGATTCATGGATAGTTTGAGAAGATGTAGCATATAAATAGAAGAAACTAAACATTATAACCCAACCTATCTTGGATAAAAAACACTATCAATGTGAATTGTCCATCCACCTCAGCATCTTTCACCTTGAGTGCATCACCTTCTATGAATCTGTGCATAAATTCGATAACAAAGAATCCACACAAATTAATGCCTGATCCTTGCTTCCAAAAAAAGTTATGTTGGACTATCCATTCTTTCATGTATGGGCGGTACCAAGAACTCTTCTTAATATAATTTTGTATACTCTATATGTGTGTGATCTAATATTAGATTTAATTTAGGAAAAAATATAAATTACTACCTTGAACTATCACGAAAGTTTAAATAACCCCATGAACTACAAAACTATTTAATTAGCCCCCAAAAATTCAAAAACTACTTTACTATAGAATTTTACGCTGGATTTTGCTGACGTAGACGACGGTTTCGTTGACTGGGACACACGTGGTACGCTGACATGGTAAACAGAGTAAAAAGCTGATCCCCTGACAACACGAGGGAGGTGCTCGCTGAAATACCAATGTAACCCGCCCGCTCTCCGGCGGCCTCTCACGCACCGGCCACAGGCCGGCCATGTGCCCCTGCCCCCGCCGCACGCCGACCGTGCCCCAGCATGCTCGCGTGCCGTTTGCCACTGCCAGTGCGCCTGCTCGCGCGTTGCTCCGCACGCTAGCATGACCTCTATCGCCACCCACGCGCTCGCCGCATGCCCACCCATGTGCCGCTTCGCATGTGTTAACGGCAAAATTTGGTAAGACCTAAGCCCAACACATTTCGGCACAGCCCATGGAAATCAAGGAATCCGGTCAAAGCATGGTCAGTGAAGCCCAACCATAATACGCGCAGTTGATCGGATAAAGATACGGAGAAGCCAGTAAAAGGGGAAGAAAGATTTTTTCAGTTGCAGTCATATCCATGTAGGACAGCAAATCTTCAGACTATAAATATGTAACATTTAGGCTTAGTTTACATCATCAAATCAATCAACACGACAAACTTTCGGCGCATCACCAAACTTGCCACCGGCGAGTTCTTGCCTTCTCGCGGGGCTGCATCGCTCCGATCTCCGGCGAGAGGTAAGTTCCGTCAAATATGTATTGATTAGTAGATCTAAAGCTTCATCGGTTAGGTCCGACATCTTGGTCTATTTATCAGTCATGTTATATCAGATGCGTGGTTTAGATCAAATATATTAATCTGAGGCTTCATCGATTTAGTTCGACATCTTGGTTGATGTGTTTGATTCATGTCACGTATCGTTCATCTGGATGAAGCGTTCTCTGATCTGTTTAGTACTGTAGTTTGCTATGACTTAGCGACTGCCTTGGTTCGGTCCAATCTTACGGTCATAATGAATAATAGTGCGAAAACCGATCGAGTATGCTACAGCCAGATTCTATCAGAGTATAAGCCGATAGGTTATCTTTCTGCGTGTTTATCGTTGTATCGGATAGCAGAATCGGGCAATCCATATCGGCCTAACGTTATTATATTTTTGCATTCCGATATCGGACCCGATACCACTACAGGCTTATCGGACGGTTCAGGCCGATGATTTTATCCCGATGGATCATACAGTAGATTTATTTTTTATTATACCTTTGATATGTCATGTCATATGATTTCCACCGTGTTATCATTATGTTTCATTTAATAGATTGTCCGATACGCATCAAAACCATCGGCTCGATAGCCGATAGGCGTTACTGCTTACGTTCTTTTGTCTATCTTATCAGTTACAGGATCAAACTGATTAGCACGCCACGAATCATAAATTTAGGACCTGCACTAGAGTTAAGCAGATCTCTCAGGCCACACGTGTGACCAAAAACTTCACCAACAGCATGCTCACCGCCATTGCAGCCGCCACCCCCTACCGCGTGCCTACCGACACCCTCGCGCCCCTGCTCCCACCGCGCCAGTGCTTTGCTACCGCCGCATATCTGCTGCCATCGCATGCCAGGAGGACGTTAGGCGGGAGGCCGAGGGCGGGCGGGCATGGCGCGATGGCGTCGGGCGGCGATGGCAAAGGGCGAGCGAGTGTGGCAGAGGGTAGGTAAGCGTGGTGCGATGGCATCGGGCGGTGACGGCGAGGCATGATAGAGGGCGGTGATGACGCAGCACAACAGAGGTCAAGTGGCGACGCCACAGCGGATACGCACGTAGTAGGGGTGGGTGGCAGCAGCGTGAGGTGGCTGCAGTGCGTGGGCAGGGGTGCGGCGAGGCATGTGGCCAGGGGCGCGACGTGGCGCGTGGCAAGGGCACGGCGTGCGGGAGGCCACCGAAGGCCGGCGGAGGGGCGGTGGGACAGCTTCAGCTGTGGCGCGCGACGATGGCTGCGACACGTGACGGTAGGCTGGCGAAGGCATTTCATCGAACACCTTCCGCACGTGGTTAGCGGGAGTAGGTTTTTACTTGTTTGGCCACATCAACGCGCCACGTATGTGCCCAGTCAACGAAAACCGCTGTTCCACCGTCCATGTCAGTGAAAGTTGAAGAGTGAACTAGTTTTCAAATTTTTAGGGGCTAATTAAACGGTATTTTAGTTCAGGGGTTTATTTAAAGTTTCGCGATAGTTCAGGTTAATAATTTGCATTTTTTCCTTAAATTTATTAGGGAAGAAAGGTCAAAGATCACTAAGGCACAACACATTTGTCTACCTTTGTAGCAAGTCAATGATAGATTGGTAAGACTCTAGTGCATCATCCTATGAGTCAAAGATGATGATTTTTCTAATATCCGGCTGAATTACAAAGAGAACACAGTAAAACCTACATATATATCATCATAGGTTAGGACATTTATTTATCATGTAACGTATAAGAAGGAAGGACGTTTATAAATGGAATCTTACCAAAAGTGGTAGGGCAGAAGTCTGTATCGCTTTAACTAGAGCTCTAGAAGTGTTTACAGCGCATAGGTCTTTGCATCATCAGGATTTACTTTAATCGTTGTCAGATTTATTTTCTATGGGTCCATGAACCCCACATATTGAATGCATTTTATTCTACATTTATGAATTTCCATCTAAAAAAATGATTAGCACATTCAATATAATGATACTATAAATAACTATGAATTATATAAATATAACACTTACAGAGTCCAACCACTTAGAATAGGCACGTTAAGAACATCTTATTAGTAGAATTGATACATCTCCTTAAACATTATGTATATATTGTTGTGTCATGAAAGAAATTTCGATGCTTGTATGAGATCTTGATTATTTCTCTACCTTCATTGGATTCCTTTATATACCCGAGTGAAATTTGCGAAGTTAAAATGAGAGATCGCGCCACAAATCTAGCTCAACTAACCGTTCTCCTAGCTTGAATGTCCAATGAGTTGACGCTTTTGCTATCAGAGATTAGTCTATGAGTTGTTCTACTGTCAACCTAGCTTTCTTCAGAAAATTGTTTAACTCTTTATCTTTTTCTTTTGATATCTATTTTATTGTTTTCTCGTTAAGGTATTTTTTGCCGCTGATGTCCTCGTAGTCTGATTTACGTTTGGGCTCAACTAGTGGTCTAGCCATATAAAAAAATAGTTTCCAACAAGATTGACATTGGCTTCTTAGGCATTGGCTTTTGGAAGAACTTCTTTACACAAGCATCCACCACCACATCTGGCTCCTCTTCTGTTAGATTGTAAGGTAACTTTTGTGCCATCTTAGTCTTCTTAGGTGCCCTCTATTGTTAGGAGGAGGTCGATTTCATCCTTAATGAATCTGCAGACTTCTTAGGTGCCCTCTATGCTCTAAACTACGGTGGTGGAGTTGGCTCTCTTAGTGGAGAATTCCAAGGAGGTGGCACAACTCTATGTGTATCTGAGGTTCCATCAGATGATTCATTTGTCTCCTCTTCGAATAGTACGAACTATTTTTTCTATAACATAAAACCTCCAACATTGTCTTCGAGCTTTTAGAGGCCGTCTCATCGGCATATTCCATGCCAATCTTATGATATGTCATTTTTACTGACTCAACATGAATCTTGGCATATCCGTGCGATATTAGAGCATCAATGAATAGAGCCCTTGGCATACAATGATCAACCTGCCCCATCGCTGCTGTGGTGGTAATGTTCATTGTGGGTACGACAAGTTTGCAAACCTTGCTTTTAGTGATTTCATCCATGGGATAACAATTTATTTCTGCTTGAGCAAACCCTGTGGATGCACAACTGCTTCGACGAGCACATTGGCTTTGGACATTGTCCTCTACTTCTTGCTATCTATTTTGTTGCTTAAGTGCTTTAGCTATCTTAGCGTTAGTCTTTTGTCACTCTTGTATCCGTTCTTGGTGCACTAAAGCCAATACCTCTTCTAGTTCCTCATTTCTTCTCTTCTGACTCCTGTAGCTACCAGTGTCCTCTAAGAACACATCTCTTTTCAGGGTATAGTTCCTTTTTCCCTAGTGCAACCTAGATGCTCCTTGTTTTCAAGTACTAGCGTAAGTTGATCCTTTTCTCTATCTAGCCTAAGGGAGCCTTAGGAATAGTGGACATGTGCATCTGCAATTTTTCGTCAAACTTTCTATTCTCTATCACTCCTGAATGTAAGACAGCCCTCTTGATGGAGGGCGGGGTGCCAGATCTTCCGTCAGGTGGATGACGATTTGGTAGAGACGCGACACACACGATCCGGTTTCTGATCCATGAGATCTAACTCCTGCAATCATAGCACCACTTCTCCTTTGATTATCAACCAAGCACAACCTAATTAACCTTGTCACTAAGGCTAATCCTTGCCTGTGAATCAAATAACACAAGCAAAAACACAGAAAACACAATCGAACGAAAATTCTATTGGAATCTACGAATTGAGGTTCACTTACAAGACCGGTAAAGCGGTGGCTATCAAAGCAACATGTAAACAAACCCCAAAACCCTAGACAGCTGTAGACAATGCTATATAGTCATCCTGGATGCACCCCTAATGGGCTCGACTGGATACATGGCCTAAAAGCCCAATAAGACAGAAAAACAGCATGCTAACAGATTCTTGATGACCTCTTGTTTTGATGATTCCTGTTGATCTAGAAAGAGTTTTTACATGAAACCAGTGCCATTTTTTACATGAAACCAGTGCCATTGAAAAGATGCCGAAGTTAGCTTTCCGTGCATGGGTGGAATGTCAAAAATAAAGTCCGTATGTTGCCTGGATGATGATTTTAGTGCACACTACTTTTAGAATCCAAGTTGGACTCGAGCTGAAATTAGATTGGACTTCCAACTCAGCTTAGACGTCCTCGCCAGTCTTCTCCATCTCCTTTGCTTGTCTCCATGTGTTTTTTGGTCATCTCCATGGTTTCTAATAATAATATCATCATTAGGTAGCAATCTATTCTCAAAGTCACATAAATATATACTTAAGAACGGCTCACTAGCAAATTTAATTGTCGTACTCGAGCTCTGGTGATGGGATCTTGCATAGATACTTGAGGGGCATTGTGTGTATCCATAGGAGTGATGTCCTTATAACCTCTTCTGATAAAGTAACCCATCGCATATAAGAAGTGCTTTGCTCATGTTATCCACTTAGATGTTATATGTGTCACACCTCTACGATCGAGTTGTTCTTCCATCTTGACACATTCATCATATTTTATTACATAACCATGAGAGCCAGTACGATGCGGACATAAGTTTTTATGAGAGTTGACCTTATTTATTTCACTTACTTGTGTTGCTTCCTCTGATTGTCCGTATTCTATAAAATCTCTCCAAAACGGTTCAACCGTTGGATAGTCTGATGGAAATATGCCCAAGAGAATTCCGGGGAACAGGAAGTTCTGGCTAGAAGCTAGAAGTTTCGGGTTCTGGTGCATCCGGAAGTTCTGGTTAGACCGGAAGTTTCGGGCCAGCCCAGTTTCGGTTTCTGGAGAAGTCGGAAGTTCTGGTTAGACCAGAAGTTCTGGGCTGCCTGAAAACTGGATTCAGAACAAACTAGAAGTTTCGAGTCCAGACGAACAGATTAGATCTGTTAGGCTTTAATACTGATTAAAGGCCCACGAGAGGGCACTATATAAAGAGAGGTGGGGCTAGCACGAAAAGGCTGCTGCTTGATGTTGGTTTGACAAAACTCTAGCCACCACCTCTCTCCTAGCTACACCGGTTGTAGCGATCTCTTCCCTAATCTCCCGCGTGGTACTAGCATACCGGCAAGAGATGATCCCGTCCCTATACGTGTGGATACTGTAGAGGCACCGCTGTGACATCGGTGCTGATCTTCTCCCGTGGAGATCGCCGGACTACGTCAACTTCACCGCAGATGAACGGACGGAGCTGAGAGAGGCCGATCGAGGACGTGCTTCATCGACTCTACTTCCGCTGCCCAAGCGCACCTCGTGGCTTGAGGTAACGATCCATGATCCCATTACATGCATGATTCCTGGGCTAACGTGGTAAAATTTTGAAATTAAGCGCTAGCGTAGCCTCCCCATAACCCAACATAGTCATCCCATTTTAGCGTAAGATCTTTCAAGTAATATTCTCTCCACAACTTTTCTTTGAATGTCCTGAATGCTATCCCCATTGTTGATATGGCTGAACTTTTCACTATGGCCACATTGCATCTTTTGGGGAATTCAAACTTTGCCACCAATTTGCTCCACATTATGTCTTTGATGTTATTAGGAACCACCCATATGTTATCTGGTACGCCTCATGAGACACCCTATGGCTGTCTTGAACAGCCCTAGAACATTTCCTAGTCTTGGTGGTTCCCCAGTGGAATTAACCTTTGTTACTACGTAACGTCCATTAGGCATCCTGCTAGGACCACGTCCACCCCTATGTTCACATAACACATCCTCCTCTAGAGCATCGACATCATGCTCTAGCTCATTGATCGGAGCATCATGAACATCTTCCGTAGGACACTCAAATGTGTCAAGCTGAATATGATTAAGATTTTCCAAGTTGAGGAAAGCACTTGGGCTACCATCTCCTATCTGATCCAGCTCTATGTTTGTAGGCTCATGTTATTTTGGTGCTTCAACTAGATTTACTGATGGGCCTTATATCAGATGGGGTGGGATGAGCACGTGCGTGGCGACTTGATTTTTTGGGTGTCATTCCTATATAAAAGTTCCAAATTCATAAGTAATCCTAAAATGCAAGAAATTCTTCTAAAATACACAAGTTTGTAGTTTAGTGTTTAGGATATAGGACATTGGGTATAGTGTTTAGTGTTTAGGGTGTATGGTATAAGGTTTATGGTATATATGCTTTAGGGTATTGTTGACACCGAAATTGGAACCGACGGGATGAGAGAGGAATGTTTGCCATCGGGTTGATGGCTGGGCTGGTGGGCCACCATTATTGGAATAACTCGCTCCACATAGGCTTATATGCAGCAGGCCTGGATTGATGTGTCAAGCGCACGATGCACGCAATGAAGTAGGCTTGGCCCTTTGATTAGACGCATAATTATAATAAGAATAAATATCATTTAGATTCTCTATCTTAATTATCTAGGATTCATATAAGAGTCAATTTAGTTCTTCCTGGCTATAAATATGTATGCCTAGGAACCACATGAATAACATCAATCTGTTCAGCAACAATTCTCGGCTCATCACCAACCCTAGGTATGTAGCATTAGGACGATTTCCTTTGCAGGATCGGGCTACATTGATTGAGTTCAACCACCGATCACGTTAGGGATAGTCTTTTCGGTGAGTTTAATTGTTTTAATTGAAGCTTCCTCGGTTGAGTTCGATATTTTGATTAAATCAGTTTATTCGCTAGTTACGGTGCAATATGTTAATCTTATTTGTCATACTATTGGTGAATTGTCGAGCAATCCACCCAAGGGGTACTCGAGATGGTGAATAGATGTGTAAGGGAAGCACAGCGCCTTCAAACCCGATGGTCGACTCTAGGAAATAATAGCCATACGTCCAGTGTTTAGGTGTATTATATGGTGTCTAAGCTTACGAAGCAATCAGCTTAAGATCTATCAACATAAGCAATTGAGATTAGATTCGATGTCCCTGGTGGTGACTCACCCCCTTTATATACCTAAGGGGTGAGCCCGAAGATCGAGGACTCTATCCCGAGTCGGTTTTCCTAATATCTAAGATTACATATCAAACTCAGGAGCAAATTCCCTAATCACAAGGATTATGGTATAAACATATCTCTTCATACCAGATCTAGGGTTTGGTTCCTAAATGTGGACTTAACATTTTTTATTGGGACCAAACCCCCTTCATGGGCCATACCGGACTCCAATACTGGACTTGCCTGCTCTCAATCCGGCTGTTAAGTCCATCACGGGGTACCCTGGGGTCATATCTTTGATAGCAGCCCTTGAGCTCTTCTTAGCTTGGTTAAAAGTCTTCGGCTGATCAAGCTGGGAAGAACTCATCTTTCAAATTGAACCTTTTGTGCCTTGCTAAAGTCTCCAATCTTGAAAAACTTTAATCCTCTGCTTCGTGTGAGGTGCACCGCATAGGTGCACCCATACAGTGTAGCCCCCGAGCCTCGAATTAAATGGAACATTTGGCTCGATGGTCATAAATAATCTGCCGTGGAAGTCCTTTAAAGTCTTGGTCTTGATAATCCTTTGAAGCTCTTCGGGCATCAACATAAACTGCATGTGCATCTTGTCTTCGAGAATTGCTAGTGCTCGGGTGAAATCTTGCTTGTTGAGAGAAACCTATCACGAGGCTCTAGGCGAGCGAGGCCTCGGGCGCAACTAGCCACGAGGCTCCGAGCCTTGGTCCTCGAGCACCCAATTCTCGAGCTCTGAGACCCCGAGGCTCAGTCCCTGAGCACTTAATCCCTGAGCCACGAGCCCCTGAGCGCATGAGGTCTCAGGCGTAAGCCTCCGTGCCCTCGAGGAACCCAAACGTTGCAAGCTCCACTGGGCGCACTTGGGGCCAATGCAAAAAGTTGCTTTTTGGTCTTCTCTGTGTGCAATTAGTGCATTACAGTTGAGGCGATAGGCGAACATCTCTGCTCTGATTGGGCCAGGTGCAGGCATCGAGCATAGACAGAGAGGTGGAACCATCGCGTTGGCTCGATTGCAGTAGGCACGACGATCAAAGCGACACCTGTTCGTAGTGATCACACCCGATGTCGCAGTGATGATTTGATGCGATTATTGGCCCGATCTTCTGATAGGTTCGATTGAGGTGACGCGAGGATGTTCACGTTTTAAGGCTTCCGATCAGTGATCGTAACCTTGCAATCGCTACACCCACACGTCTAGTCGTTATCAACCACACTCTCACGTAGTCGACCTCACCACGAAGGTTTTGATCCTGCAAACAATCGAAGAACTTTGCAAGAACAAGATGAAACGCAATCTGGATTGCTGATGATAATATGAAGTACTCGAAAGTTGGGGTTCTACAAACTGATCTACGGTGAAACTGCAATGGCAGAATAATCTAAGCAAAACCTAAGTCCTAACAATGATGACGGCTCTCTATTTATAAGGTTACAAAACATGAGATGCCATCTATAACATGGGCCGTAACCTAGTAGGACTCATATAACTGAAACTAACCCTAAAACTGACTCGAACTGGTTTGTAGTCTGAACGCCCGATTGGTTTGTTGTAGGGCTCTCAACTTGGTCGGTCGGTTCGATTCCCGACTGATCCTGTGGTTGGACGCGGCGTCTTCTCGATCGCCGTGGTCGGCGGTCCGAGTGGGTCGTCACCCAAGTGCCTCGGTCGACAGTCCTGATCTTCCCTTATCCACTCGACTGTCTGATCCAACATTTCCTCTCCGATGTTCCTAAGTACAATACAATCATAACCCGAATTTAGTAGTACTCCATTCGTATAAGAACTTGCCTAAGTAACGAGGAACAAATTCACCTGATAATTTAGTTGACGAACTTGAGCACGAGTCATTGGTCCTTGATATTCAAGTATGGTTGTATCCTTAGTAGTGATGTCCTCATCATCCTCCCCATCTTGATTCAGAGTCGTCCTCGACTCAACGTCAGTCTCTTCGCTCATATAGAGTTTCAAGTCGGCGACATTAAAAATATCGCTTACACAATAATCTGCAGGCAATTCAATCTTGTATGCATTATTATTTATCTTTGCAAGCACTTTAAAAGGACCAGCAGCGCGAGACATTAATTTTGACTTGCGTAAGTCAGGAAACCTATCCTTTTGTAAATGTAACCATACCAAATCTCCTGGTTCAAAAGTAACTTCTTTTCTACCGTGACTACTAGTAACTTGATACTTTGCATTCATACGTTCTATGTGTTCTTTAGTTGTTTGATGTAATTTAAGCACAAATTCAGCACGTGTTTTAGCATTAAAATTTATTTTCTCAGAAGATGGTAAATGTAATAAATCAATAGGAGCATGAGGGTTAAAACTATATACCACCTGGAATGGACTCATCTTTGTGGTAGAGTGTAGTGATCGATTGTAAGCGAACTCTACATGAGGTAGACACTCTTCCCACATCTTCAAATTTGTCTTCAAAATAGCCCTCAACATTGTTGACAATGTGCGGTTAACTACTTCAGTTTGACCATTGGTTTGGGGATGACATGTTGTGGAAAACAGTAGCTTTGTCCCCAATTTCTGCCATAATGTCTGCCAAAAGTGAATTAAAAACTTCGTATCACAATCAGAAACAATTGTATGTGACACACTATGAAGACGAACGACTTTTCTGAAAAATAATTCAGCAACTATTGTAGCATCGTCGCTTTTATGATAAGGAATAAAATGAGCCATCTTTGAGAATCTATCCACTACAACAAATACACTATCCCTCCCCTTCTTAGTCCAAGATAATTCTAAAACAAAATCCATAGGAATATCTTCCCAAGGAACACTAGGAATAGGTAGAGGCATGTAAAGGCCGTGTGGATTGAGATGGGACTTAGCTTTATTGCAGGTGTTGCATCGAGCAACATAACGCTCAACATCTCGTCTCATTTTTGGCCAAAAGAAATGAGCAGCCAGCACATCTTCTATCTTCTTCACTCCAAAGTATCCCATTAATCCCCCTCCATGCGCCTCCTACAAAAACAAAAGACGAACAAAGCTTACCAAAACACAATTTGTTCATGCAATATAATAATCCATCATTCAGAATATATTTATTCCAAGTCCTTCCTTCTCGACAATGTGCAAATGCTTCTTTAAAATCAAGATCAGTGGCATATAAATCTTTTATCGTCTCCAATCTAAAAAATTTATAATCAAGCTGAGACAACATGGTATAACATCTAGACAAAGCATCAGTAATTACATTATCTTTACCTTTCTTATGCTTAATGATGTATAGAAAAGATTCAATAAATTCTACCCATTTAGTATGTCGTTTATGCAGATTTGCTTGACTTCTAATATGTTTCAATGATTCATGATCTGAATGTATAATAAACTTCTTCGACCATAGGTAATGTTGCCATGTTTCTAATGTTCGAACTAAAACATACAATTCTTTATCATAAGTAGAATAGTTCAAACTAGCTCCTGACAACTTCTCACTAAAATATACGACCGGCTTACCTTCTTGTATCAACACTCCTCCGATTCCAATTCCACTTGCATCACACTCGAGTTCAAAAACCTTACCAAAATCAGGAAGTTAGAGCAGTGGTGCATGAGTCAACTTCTCTTTCAGTAGATTGAAAGCGTCTTCATGTGCTTGTCCCCATTGAAAAGGAACGTATTTCTTTGTGAGCTCATTCATGGGTGCGGTAATGGTGCTAAAATCCTGCACAAACCGACGGTAGAATCCAGCTAATCTGAGGAAACTTCGCACTTGTGTAACCGTTTTAGGAGTCAGCCAACTCTTGATTGCCTCTATCTTGGTCTCATCAACGTCAACGCTCTATGGGGTCACAACATAACCAAGAAAAAAAACTCGATCGGTGCAAAAAGTACACTTCTCGAGGTTACCAAACAAATGTGCATCTTTTAAAGCAATAAAAACAGCATGTAAATGTTCCTTGTGTTCACCTAGAGACTTGCTGTAAATCAGTATATCATCAAAGTATACTACCACAAATCGCCCAATAAAATTGCACAAAACTATATGCATGAGCCGCATAAATGTACTGGGTGTATTAGTTAGACCAAAAGGCATCACTAACCACTCATACAAGCCAAATTTAGTTTTAAATGCAGTCTTCCATTCATCACCCAATTTCACTCTTATTTGGTGGTAGCCACTACGTAAGTCCACTTTGAAGAACACAGCAGAGCCACTTAATTCATCAAGCATATCATCTAATCGTGGAATAGGATGGCGATACCGCATAGTTATATTATTGATGGCTCTACAGTCAACACACATGCACCATGATCCATCCTTCTTAGGTACTAAAATAACTGGAACAGCACAAGGACTAAGACTCTCACATACGTACCCTTTGTCAAGCAGGGCTCGAACTTGGCGCTGAATCTCCTTAGTCTCTTCAGGGTTAGTCCTGTACGGCGCACGATTTGGTAACGTTGCTCCCAGAATCAAATCAATCTGATGCTCAATCCCTCTCATAGGTGGCAATCCCGAGGGTATTTCATTTGGAAACACGTCAGAAAACTCATGTAAAAGTTTAGCAATAACAGGAGGTAAAGATGTCATCAAATCGTCTAGTGTAAAGAAAACCTCCTTGCAAATCAAAGCATAACAAATAGATTCATGGTTAATTAATTCAGAAATTTCAGATCTAGTAGCTAGCATGGAAGCACCTTTTAATTTAGCTATGTCTTTCCTCACATGTGACTCATTCTTCTCCCTTTTAGATGGAAAAACATCCTTAGCTACTTGCTGATTCTCAGATTTCGTTTTACTCAATTTTCTTGCATGTTCAGCTCATGCTACGACATCTTTCAAAATTTCAACAGGGGTCATTGGTTGCAATTCTATCTTTTTCCCATTGTGTGTGAAAGTGTATGTGTTAGTTCTCCCACGGTGCAACACATCTTTATCATATTCCTAAGGCCTACCCAAAAGTAAGGAACATGCTTGCATAGGCACAACATCAAAACTTGCACTGTCATGGTAATTTCCTACTGAAAATTGTATTCTTACAGCTTTACTTACCTTCAACTTACCGCAAGAATTGAACCACTGGATGGAGTAAGGATGTGGGTGCAGTTGTGTGGGCAAGTTAAGTTTCTCAACTAGGTCTGAACTAACAAGGTTGCTGCAACTCCCACTATCAATGACAACACGACACGCTCTTTCTTTAACAACGAACCTCGATTGAAAAAGGTTGTGGCGTTGGTTCTATTCCGCCGTCTCCATTTGAGCACTCAGAACTCGTTGTGCAACAATGCTTAAATTTTTGCTCATGTCGGCAGTGCCTATCTGCTCCAATTCATGATCGCCAAGCGGGTCATCTTCCTCTTTATTACCTGCATGGTTAGTGGCAAGTACCAGTTCATCTTTATTTTCACTTGTACTAGTGTACTCATCATTTTCTGTAGCAATTAGTACCCTCTGGTTAGGGCAATCACGTTGTATGTGTCCCAAACCTTTGCACTTGAAACATTGAATATCTCTAGTTCATCTGGTGGAAACAACTGATGTCGAACTTTTTGTTGGTACTGGATCCTGCATAGACTTACTCACCTCGGTTGATTGTTTTGTTGATGACGGTGCCGCTGAACGCGCCCTGTTAGTGGAGGGGGCAGCAGACCGGAAAGTAGCACTAGGAGTGGTCTTGACGTAACCCATGGAAGATCTTGACGCAGTCGGATTGTTCTTTAGCGTCTGTTGTCTTCCCTACAATTCTTTCTCAGCCAACATAGCAAGATGAAACAATCGGTTAATAGAATTATATTCTTTATAATCAACTATGTCCTGGATTTCACGTCTTAACCCCCATAGAAACGAAACATTTTATTCTCTTCATCTTCTTCGACCTCACAATGCAACATGCCTATTTGTAACTCATGATAATAATCCTTTACGGACTTATTACCTTGATCTAAGCATTGTAATTTCTTCCTCAAATCCCGTCTGTATGACGGTGGAACAAATCTGCCGCGCATTGCTCATTTCAACCTATCCCATGTATCAGGTTCTAAGCCAGATTTTACCAATTCATTCCACCAGATAATAGCAAAATCCTTAAATTCGCTAGTTGCTTGTCTAACCCGATGTATTTCTAGAACTAGATGGGAATTAAAATTTTGTTCTACTGTCATTTCCCAATCTAAGTATATTTCTGGATCATACTTACCAGCAAAGGAAGGTATAATAAATTTGACTTTGGCAAAAGGGTCATCATTACCTCATCCCTGTTGCTGATTCCCATGATGATCATTACCTCCCGGGCCTCACCGATTACGTTGGTGTCATCGTCGTAGGCGCTCTTCACGGGCCACGGTGCGTGTGTCACTGTGCTCGGTGTCCTCTTCGTCATGTTCACTCTCAGACACTAGAGCTGGAGGCTGTTGATTTATTGTCAATTGTTGAATACTGGCGGTGAGAGTAGCAATACTCCCAACAATATTATCTAACTTCTCTTCAAGCTTTTGAAGCTCCTCCTTTGAAGCACAATCCGTGAAGTCATTTACCTCACCTGCCATTGTTAGTGGAGAATAGGAAACAACACAAAAATATTATCCCTATCAACTATGAAACGGGGGCAGAGTAGATTCTCTCTCTCTCTACGTCTTACCAAGCTCTTACAAAGCTCTTACTAATTAAAGCAGGTGGTACGACTGGAGAGGTGAAACGTCCGACTAGTGCGAGGTATGATTACAAGGATCCAATCTGTACTGATAGAAGTTTGAGGATCTTGGAAGGCAATATATAGTAGCAAGGAATAGCAGAGTTTAATAACAAAATTAGCGAAGTTGAATAAAAAGTCCCAATCACTTGTCAGAGTCACTGGTCGAGACTCGTCCCTAGGGCCTAGTCTAAGCGAGCGAGAGTAAAATACAAAGGATTTGTAGGACGCAAGCACAATTGAACAAGTATCGGAATATTCAACCAGGTACAATGCTTTTGTTGCTATCTTGCTCACTTCTGTTCGTGTATTTCTTCTCTTTTTTTTATCTCTCTTTACCCTTTTTTCCTCTCCTTTTTCTCTTTTTAATCTCAAAACTTGCTAGTGCAAAAACTCAATCTTCCAGGCTGAATTTGAAGAAAATAAAATCGTCGAACCCGACAAAGCGGGCAGATTCGGATGTAACCCTTTCTGTAGATCTCTGGACTATACTTATTTGCCTGATTCCGAGTCCGTATGCGAAAGTTATGGCTGTCTTATCGAATAAGGTGTGAATCAGGAAATTTCTGCACAAATTCTTTTCTATTCGGCTATCTCAAAACTCCTCAATAGGTATGCGGCTGAAACAAGGAGGCTAGCGGAGCAGGGCAATTGACACAAGGCGGTTTGCGTCTTAAACTAACAGGCTTGCGATACGGGATAATAACACAAGGCGGTTGCAATCCAAAATCGAGATGAACTCGATCTCTCTCAAGGAAGGCTCTCGCGACAAAGTAAAACTCGGACTAGACTCAATGAACGCGACTCTAAATCAGCAACCAGACTTGAACTCAGACTCAAACTCAACAAAGCAATACTGAGATTAAACTTGCGAAGGCTCAATAGGGCTTGGACAGCAGAAAAGTAATACATAACGGAACAACGAAATTTTTTGTGTGGCTTTTTCTAGACTCTTGGTAATGGAATTAAACAAGGATAAATTGATGTACCTAACGGGCAACCTTCGCTCTGATACCACTTGATGCGATTATTGACCCGATCTTCCGATAGGTTCGATTGAGGGGACGAGAGGACGTTCACGTTTTAAGGCTTCCGATCAGTGATTGTAACCTTGCAATCGCTACACCCGCACATCTAGTCGTTATCAACCATGCTCTCACATAGTCGACCTCACCACGAAGGTTTTGATCCTGCAAACAATCGAAGAACTTTGCAAGATCAAGATGAAACGCAATCTAGATTACTGATGATAATATGAAGTACTCGAAGTTGGGGTTCTACAAACCGATCTACGGTGAAACTGCAATGGCAGAATAATCTAAGCAAAACTCAAGTCCTAACAATGATGGTGGCTCTCTATTTATAAGGTTACAAAACGTGAGATGCCATCTATAACATGGGCCGTAATCTAGTAGGACTCATATAACCGAAACTAACCCTAAAACTGACTCGAACTGGTTTGTAGTCTGAACGCCCGACTGGTTTGTAGTAGGGCTCTCAACTTGGTCGGTCGGTCCGATTCCCGACTGGTCCTGTGGTCAGACGCGGCGTCTTCCCGATCGCCCTGGTCAGCGGTCCGAGTGGGTCATCGCCCGAGTGCCTCGGTTGACAGTCTTGATCTTTCCTTATCCACTAGGCTATCCGATCCAACGTTTCCTCTCCGATGTTCCTAAGTACAATACAATCATAACCCGAATTTAGTAGTACTCCATTCGTATAAGAACTTGCCTGAGTAACGAGGAATGAATTCACCTGATAATTTAGTTGACGAACTCGAGCACGAGTCATTGGTCCTTGATATTCAAGTATGGTTGTATCCTTAGCAGTGATGTCCTCATCACGATTTAGTGCCTATTTAAGCCGTTCGCACTGCCGCCTAACTGCGTGCTGCCATTTCAAAGTTCTGCCTTCTTTGTGCAACTATTTGCCTCCTTCTTCTTCTTCCTCCTTCGCTCCATCGCCTACTACCTCCTCGGTGACCAGGCCATCACTACGGCTGCATCATCTGCTACCATAAAGCCCGTATCCTTTTCTAGTTCAAGCCCATGGCCTCTGGGAGTCCATCACCATCGGTAGAGTGGGGGCATCGCTGATGTTGAGGGGGAGGCCATGGAAGCTCGAGAAGGCGTAGCTCCTACTGGCCTAGGTAATCTTGGGCTGACGCGCGGCAGAGGGAGACGAGTTCCCAACGCTGGACATGAATGAGGTCGTCTTGTTCGTGTCCTTCATCATTTTGTGGGCTCGGTCTGTTCATGCACCCTTTCCTTTGAGGCCTCCTGCACCACTACGGTGTCTCCCTTGGCAATCTCACCCCCAACTCCATTCTTCAAATCGCCGTATTCATATACCTGTGCAAAGCGTATCTAGGAGTGGACCCGTACTAGGACCTCGTCTAGTACTTCTTTGTAAGATCGAAATATGCTAATCACGACAACTAGAGGGGGGTGAATGGGTGCAGTACCTCAAAAACAACCCCCCAAAAAAATTTAGAAAGCTAATTCCTGACCAATTAGCAAAATCCCTGACCAGACTAAAAATCCCGAGGACTCAGAAAATTTCCTGAGGAGTTCTCGAATTTCTCGAGGACTCAGCAAATTTCCATTGAGCACTCCTGAGAGCTGAAAACAGCCTGACCAAGGTACGGTAAAACGACGTAACTTTAAAACCGTAACTTAGATTGATCTGAAATTTTAACACAATAAACTAGACTTCAATACAAAACATTCTCAGTAGATTTCCCTCAAATCTGAGTTCCCAATCAAAAGTTATGATCCCTGAGATTTGCAGCAATGTAAAAATAGAACATATCCGATCTGAAAATTAAATCCTTAATTACTTCTAAAATACGAGGAATTAACCAATAAAACTTTTCAGATCTCTTTCTCAATGTCCTAGCAAGGTTTTGGATGAATCACTTCGAATTAAATCGCAAGTAAAAGTGAAATCATAGAATAAGCCAAAATGATGCAAACCAATGAACATTAAGAAGATAGAACGTGATACCACACGTGATACCACACTCCTCGATACTTTAAGATGAATCTTTATTGCATAAGAGTATTTACAAGGTGCAATCCAAATCACCCCTCACCAAATCATGAACAAAGCCCTAGATAGAGAGCAAAAGGCTAAACCCTAATTTTTCTCTTAATCCTCATACATCTTTGGATGCCCTGTTTGCTCTCCCCTCTAGTCTATTTATAATCCCATCATGGCTGCCACCATGAGCCATGAAATTAACAACTTTTGTAATTCTAATCCAACTAGGAATCTATATCCCTTACGAATCCTCAAATCCTAACTCCTTCCGAATTTTCCTCTCTTCCATATCTGCACACATCCCGCTTATGCCATATGGAAACCTCTCATCCTTTCTATATTCGCACATATCCTATGTACGCCATATAGAAACCTCATCTTCACGTGCCGTATCCTCTAGCCCGAGCGTCCCGCTTGACATCCTCGATGGTTCTGAATCTCAGATCCTCCTTGAGCCTAGTTCTGATCCAGTCATCGACCACGACTCACCCTCAAGCAATGCCTACACATGAACAAACCAAGAAACCCTTTCCCGAGCACAAGTTCTTTCCAACTTGACTCAATCGGTCCAACCAATTCTTTTCAACTTAACTCAAACATTCCAATCAATCATAAACATTGTGTATTTATGGAATAAACAATCTAAACACATGATCTGACTCGAATATCAAAAATCCGAGTGATCTAAAATCCCGAGTGCTAAATTCTCTCGGGTGCTGAATTCCCTCGAGTGCTGAATTCTCTCGAGTGCTAAGTGCTGAGTGCCTGACAAAAGTGCTCGACAACTTGACCAAAGTGCTCGATCACTCAAACCAATCAAAACCATTTCGTTCAACACATGCCAAGATCAAAACCAATTTGTTCATCATAAATCAATGATTGATCATACACATGATCTCACATTCTTCATCCTCTATCGGTCACCGCGGACCAAGTTGATCGGTGGCGCCATGCTTCAATTCCATGACGGCAGGTCGATGGAATATCTAGAGATGCCGGTGACCACCTTGAACAAGGGGTGGTGCTCTGAGTGGTTCTATGGGACAAACCACCCTCCTGCCATCCCAGCCGAGATCTCCTAGACGTCGAGGCGCTCCCCTTGGTGAACTAACTAGGGCTCCACATCCAATGAAGACCAGGTCCGAGAGCTGGCGAGACTGGTGATGGACCTCCGGTGCCACAGGCTGAATGGGATTGGTGTCGCCACGTGCTTCTTGCTGTGGCGCATGTTCCCGCTCTAGGACTAGGCGACACCGACCTACGAGATGTTCAGGCCCTTCGACCCGAATGACCAGTCAGTGGAGTGGATGCCTTGGGTGGAGGTCACCAAGTACCTCAACTCCTTCTTTAGCGGGAAGCCTTGCTTCCCAGTTGAGCTCGGGTTTACTTCGTACTACATGATGAACCCTCGACCGGTGGTGAGTTTTACTGTTTGCTTTTTGATTCCTGCTATTTTGTTCCTCTGCTTGCTGAATTTGTGCTGATGTTCGACCACCCACGTGGTGTGATGTGGCCTAGCTGTATGGTCATGTAGTGTATTTCTCGTAGGCGCTGCCCCCCGAGTACCTGATGGGGGTCGATCCACCACATCACATGTCGCTACTGAGTGACTCTGACTCTCCCTCACTGCTACCAAAGTGGAAGGGGAAGGAGTTGGCCAGGACAAGCAAGCGCTCGAAGGTGACCGAGGTAAGGAAGGACGGGGCCCTGGTGCTCAGGAGATGGCACTTGCTCTGCGGTGGGGATGAGTCCGAGGAGGAGGGTGGTGCCATGATCTCCGCCGCCGTGCTAGCCCCTCCTCTCCTGGCGAAAGGAACAAACTTTTGTCTAGAGCCAAGGTGAGTTTTCTCTCTATCATGCTGCGATCGCCTTATCGCTTTTTTACCATCCTGTTCATGTTTGACTCTATGACTTGTAGGGTGGCTAGGGCCATACCTCCTTTGGGGCCAACTGTGGCATTGCCCTCGCCGGTCCTGGCCACGACGGCTGAGGCCTTAGGACCAGTGGTGGCCAAGGGGGATGCCACTATCCTCCTTGCCGGGGATGCCGTGGGCTTGGCCGCGGCGTCAGTTTCGATGCTGGTCGGTGGAGACACTATGACTTCACAAGTCATAGTGTCTAGGGTGGAGGCCACCAACCCCTCTATGGTGGTGGTGGCAGCTACGATGGTAGTCATCGAACCTTTGGTGGAGAGGGCGGTGACTAGTGGAGACGCCACTATGATGCAAGTCGTGGCATCTATGGTGGAGGTCATTGATCCCTCGGAGACTATAGTGGCGGCTGAGGAGTCATGGTATGAACCATGAGGTGATGAGTGCTTGTCAACCGGGTGATGAAGATTGCACGATGAGGATGAAGGAGGAAAGGAGGAGATGACTCGACCGTGACGGAGCTGTCGTGCGACTCAGGTACACGGACGGGCGT
>KE371019.1:257905-270589 GCA_000418225.1 Zizania latifolia
ATTGAGAGCACCAATAACATTATCCCAGTCACCATGGAGACCTTGACCGATGAGCAGAGAAAAGAAGTAGAACAAACACTCAACAATTTTCAGAACTTATGTTTGGAATCATTGAGCATGACCCGGCATGGGCCGATTCAAAAGAGCCAACTCACTGTACCGGCTTTATTAGGGGAATCAAGCAATCAGAACCTGCATAGCCCGAGGAGATCATTCAAAGAATTGGTTAATGAAGCTATCCATCATGCATTGATCAATTAGTATGGTGTATTGGTGAACACTTTACAAGGGCTGATCAAGAAGACGGTGGATGGAACCATCATGCAAGAGCCAATTCAGGGACTGGTTTATCTGCCACAAAGGTCATCAACACCTATTATTCTGAGCTCACCTCCGTCGATGACAACTCTGTTGCCGCCGCTGACTCATGGGTTGGAGTGCAATGTGATACCAAGTTTGATACCTCCAGCACCAGCACCGAACGATGTACAGCCGCAACCTTACCATCCTCAGGTGAATGCACCCCCACTAGGGTACCATCAGACAATATACTATGGACCTTAACGCTATCAGATGGGGTTTGATGGCAATTTGTCCTAGAGAGATTATCAACATCAAGAAAGGGCGATGTGTAACGCCCTAAAATTTTTTTCGAAATAATAAATGGAAAAAAGAAATTGGAATAAAGAAATTGAGTTTGAATAATGAAATGATTAAAATGACAAGAATTAAAAACCTTGAGAAATCAATTCAAATTCTGATTTGGAAAATTGTTCATAAATTTTCCAAGTCATGAAAATGCTCTAGGATTTTTCTATGAATTTTTTGGATTTTTATAACTACAATAGTAATTACAAACAACATTTTAGCAATTATTTAAATCAAAAAAGGAAATAAAATTAATTCGGGCTGGCCCCCTCCATTTTCTCTCTCCTAGTCCAGCCCAGCCCACTTGGCTCCCCCTTCTCTCTCTGACTACCTGGCCCCGCCAGTCAGGGCCCCCTCTCTGCGTGCCACTGCTAGTCGGTCCTGCTTGTTAGATCCTTCTTCCCCGCAGCAAAATCCCCAAATTCGCATGCATAGTTCACTGGTGAACCCTAGCTGTGAAATCCGCTGCCACCATGCGCAATTGGCCCATCCGAGCCCACCGTTGCACTTGCCTTGTAACCGAATCCCTTTCCCCTCTATTTCCTGGCATGATTTGGCAACCAATCGATGGATTCGCTCAAACACAGAAACCAGCCGGAGTAAAATTGTAAATCCTCCCGAGCTCTTTCCATCCACGGCCACCTTCTGCTTTTTGGCGACCTCTATAAATCTCCGCCACTGCTGCCAAACCCCTCCATCAATTTCAGCCCTCACCTCATGAAACCGAGTGCTCCCCGTGCGTCTTTGCTCTACCGCCGCTAGCCAAACTTTAGCCTCTGATTCTAGTCACCAGCATCTGTGTCCCGCCTCGCCATTGACACCATCACCTTCGCCGTCCTCGTCCGGTCTTTGGCCATGAAAGTGCATCTTAATGCATCTAGGCCCCTAATTTGTTTTGATGTATTAATGACAACAGTGATCAAATGCTACTAACATTGTTACTAAGATCAATGCATATATCAAAGTCTAAAGTAGCATTGTAGCTCAATCAAATTTAAAGAAATCGCCTTCTTTAGTATTCTTAGGGTCAAAATATGCAAATTGCGTATATTTCACATTTTCTTGAGTCTAGGTGTGCCGTACTATCAAGAGGGATGCGTCGATTAATGATCCAAAGCTAAGTGCTCACAGCAAAATCTTTCTTCAAAAATTTTGGAATTTCTCTAAGTTAGATTTTGGCTTTCCAGTAAAGCTGGATAATCTGAAACTTTAGTTCTGTTGGATTTTATTTGTGCGTCGGACTGTTCGGATTTGAGCCAGACAATCCAAAAACATGCTTCTATTTGATTTGTTTTTCAAGTCGGACTATCCGGATTTTGACTGGACAATTCAAAAAGATGCTTCTATTTAGATTTTCTTTGAAGCCTAGAACATCCGGATGATCTGAAATCATGTTTCTGTTGAATTTATTTTTGTGAGAAAGAACATCAGGATTTTGGCCGGATGGTCCAAAAATTGCTCTATGTTGGATACTATTCCGTGGCCCGGAGCATCTAGACCTTGGTCGGATGGTCCAAAAACATCTTTCTGGTTGGATTTGTTTTATTGCCTGGAATATTCGGATTCAAGCCGAACTATCCGAAAGATCAGTTTTGTTTTGACTTTTTATTAGTCTAGATTATCTAGTTAAGTCCGGATTGTCCGGATGAACAAATATCTTTTGTAGGAATAATCCTCCGGTGGATCTAGTTGGGTGATGGACAGTAGATGTACAAATCACATGACCGGAGAAAAAAATATGTTCATTTCATTTGATCCAAATCAAGGTAATCATGAGTCCATTGTATTTGGTGACAATGGAAAAAAAAGATAATGGGAGTAGGTAAAATTTCTATCTCAAATGGTAATACTATCTCTAACGGTTTACTAGTTGAGTCATTAAGTTATAATTTGCTCTCAATATCTCAATTATGTGAAATTGGTTATAAATGCCTTTTTACTAATGAGGGTATGACCGTTTTGAGAAGTAGTGATAATTCCGTAGTCTTTACGAGTAAGTTAAAGGGAAAGCTTTATTTAGTCAATTTTGAACTACGTAAAGTGAAACCTAAAACTTGCTTGGTGGCTAAGACTAGCATAGGTTGGTTATGGCATCGCCAACTAGCTCATGTTATGATGAGGAATCTGTCAAAGCTTCTTAAAGGTGAACACATCCTAGGTCTAAGAAATGTTATGTTTAAGAAAGACAGGTTGCGCGGTGCATGTCAAGCAGGTAAATAAGTTAGAGCACCATACACCGCTAAGAATATTATGATAACAAGAAGACCACTGGAGCTTTTACATATGGATCTTTTTAGACCAGTGGCGTATCTAAGCATTAGCGGTAACAAATATGGTTTAGTCATCGTTGATAATTATTCTCGCTTCACTTGGGTATTCTTTTTGCATGATAAGAGCGAGACACAAGGCATATTCAAGAGCTTTGTAAGAAGAGTTCAAAATGAGTATGAAGTCAAGAGCAAAAAAGTGAGAAGGGATAATCATAGTGAATTTAAAAACACTCAAGTTGAAGAATTTCTTGATGAAGAAGGCATGCATTAAGCATGAATTCTCTGCTCCCTATGATCCACCTCAAAATAGAGTGGTGGAACGAAAGAATCAAACACTAATCGAGGCAGTAAGAACAATGCTTAATGAATACAAGACTTCAGATATATTTTGGGCTGAAGCCATCAATACAGCGTGTCATGCAATCAACTGTCTCTATCTCCACAAAATACTCAAAAAGATGGCTTATGATCTTCTAACCGGTAACAAACCAAATGTTTCATATTTTAGAATCTTTGGGAGTAAGTGTTTTATTTTGAGTAAGCGACCAAGAAATTCTAAATTTGCCTCTAAGGTTGACGAAGATTTCTTGGTTGGTTACGAGTCAAATGCGCATGCCTACCGTATTTTCAACAAAACCTCTAGTATTATTGAAGTCACTAGTGATGTGACATTTGATGAGACTAATGGCTCTCAAGTAGAGCAAGTTGATCCAAGTAATACACGTGAAGAAGAACCTCCATGTGAAGCAATCAAGAACATGCCAATTAAAGACATTAGACCAAGAGAATAAGAACCTGTGGATCAACAACAATCATAAGCTGAAGAAAGTGAAACTCAAGAGTAAGATGTGGTGGACAAGGAACAAGAAGTTTAAGAAGAAGTTGACCAACCACCTATGCAACATCAAAGAACTCATCAAGGCATCCAAAGAGACCATCCCGTAGATTATATTCTTGGTGATCTACAAAGGGGAGTAACTACTCATTCTCGGTTAGCAATTTTTGTGAATGTTACTCTTTTGTGTCTTCTTTAGAACCTGTTAAGGTGAAAGAAGCTTTTGAGGATACGGATTGGGTGATGGCCGTACAAGAAGAGCTCAAACTACTTAAAAAAATGAAGTATGGACATTGGTGAAAAGACCGAAGCAGAATGTGATCGGCACTAAATGGGTCTTCCATAATAAACAAGATGAGCACGACATGGTTATGATGAATAAAGCTAGGTTGGTGGCCCAAGGCTTCATACATATTGAAGGTTTGGATTTTGGTGAGACGTATGCACCTGTTGCTAGGCTAGAATCAATTCGTATATTATTAGCCTTTGCTACTCACTATGATTTTAAGCTTCATCAAATAGACATGAAAAGCGCATTCCTGAATGGTCCCATCATTGATTTGGTATATGTAGAGCAACCACTAGGCATTGAAGATCCCAAATATCCAAATCACGTGTTCAAGCTCTAAAATGCGCTCTGTGGGCTTAAACAAGCACCTAGAGCATGGTATGAATACCTTAGGGACTTTCCAATTAAAAAGTTCTATGAAATAGGCAAAGCCGATCCCACCCTATTTACTAAGCGTTTTAATAATGATTTATTTGTTTACCAATATATGTCGACGACATTATATTTGGTTCTACTAATAATGATTTTTGTGATGAATTTAGTAGGATAATGACCAAGGGATTTGAAATGTCAATGATGGGAGAGTTGAAGTTCTTTCTAGAATTTCAAATCAAGCAACTCAAAGAAGGCACCTTCATCAGTTAAACAAAGTACATTAAAAATATGCTCAAGAAGTTTGACATAGAGAATGCTAAACCTATCAAGACCCCATGCAAACCAATGGGCATCTTGATTTAAATCAACAAGGAACCGACGTTGATCTAAAGGTATATTGTTTTATGATTAGCTCCTTGTTATATTTATGTGCATCTAGGCCCGATATCATGATTAGTGTTTGCATGTGTGCAAGATTTCAAGCTGCACCAAAAGAATACTATTTGGTTGCTGTTAAAAGAATCTTGAGATATTTGGTTTATACTCTAAATCTAGGGCTTTGGTACCTAAAAGGCTCAACCTTTGATCTTATCAGCTATTCGGACTTTGATTATGCCGGTTGCAAAGTGGATAGAAAAAGCACCTCAGGAACCTACCAATTCCTTGGAAGATCACTGTTTCATGGTCTTCCAAGAATCAAAATTCTGTAGCTTTATCCACAGCCGAAGCCAAATATGTAGCAGCTGGTAGTTGTTGTGCTTAACTCCTTTGGATGAAACAAACCTTAAAAGACTCTGGGCACAATGTCACCAAGATCTCTTTATTATGTGACAATAAGAATGCCATCAAAATAGCCAATAACTCAGTTCAACACTCAAGAACCAAACACATTGATATTTGCCATCATTTCTTGAGAGACCATGAGACTAAGGGAGACATAAGTCTAACCCATGTGAGAATAGATAAATAGCTTGCTGATATATTCACCAAACCGTTAGATGAGCATCGATTATGTGAGTTAAGAAATAAACTGAATATCCTTGATTCTCACAACATAGCTTGATGTACTTGCATATAGATTTCCCATGTTGAAAATGAGAAGGTAAATTAATTGTCTTCTTCATATGAAATGGGCTACATTTTAAATAAATGCAAATTTATCTTATTCTTGTTTATGATTCATATAAGATATGCCTTGTTTATTTCTATTTATTCATTCTAGAAATTATTTGTGGTAAAATACTATTATTTAGCCCAAAGTTCATGGCATTTGTCTCTCCTTTGGATTCCTGTGAGTTGAGAAATCTGGATGTTTCGGACCATCTGGCTAAACCTAGATGCTCCGGGCATGGGACTTTTTAAAGTTTGGTTCTGGAGCACCCGGATTGTCCAACTACCGCCGGACAGTCCAGTTCACCCAGAAATCCGGATATTCCAGATAACATGGAAGTGTCCCGCTCGGGCTTTATAAAAGGAGACCCGAACCCTCCGGATCTCTCTCTCCTCCTCACTTCTCATCTTCTCCCTCACTCCAACTCTTGATTTTTCCGGTGGTTTTCTTTGAAACTTGTCCGTGGGAATCGTGGGATCCATTGAGGGGGAGTCTAGGATCTTTTTTGGAGCACCGATCGTCTTCTTTTCATCTCTAAGTTCTTCTTTGAGGTATCCTCTATTCTTTTTCTAGGTCGGCGATTTTTCCTCTAGTCTTCGGTTATTTCTTGAATCTTCTAGGCTAGAATAGGTCCTAGAGGTGTTGTTGTAATGTACCCTAGCCACATTGTCGAGATCAACTGGTTTTGATTTTGCGGAACCCGCACAGTCTGGTCCTATCTGGGTGGTCTGGGTCCCAGAGGCTCCGGTCAAGTCCAGAGAATCCGGGTTAGGTTGCATTCTAAAGTTGTCATTTCTTGATTCAAATCCTTGATTCAACTTTTGATCCTTTGCTGCTTTATAGCAGTTGTCACCATATCTGACGGACGGCACAAGAAGGCAAGGCATGACCCAAGAAACTCTTCTAACGACGACAGTGATGCCAAAGGGTCTCCTCCTCCAGCCACTAGTGCCGGGCCAGCTTCAAGAGGCCGTTTCAAGCGGCTCACCTCTAGAACTCGCCGGTTCCCAGACATTGGTATCCAAGTGCTTGCCGCCTTGTCAGGGCGGCCTCCTCCTCCACCTCAAGGCAGAGGCAAAGGCAAGCAGCTTGCCACCGAACAATCAAGCCACAGCGATGATCTGCTTTAGCTTGTCCGGTGGAAAGTCCAAGAGCCCTCATTGGCTAGTGGGGTCACATCGAGATCCAAAGTCAATTACATGAGGCGGACCCTTGAGGCAGGGAGGGAGAGAAATGAGGATCCCCGATTGTATGTGAGGGATGCTTTAGACTACCGGTTCAGCTTGGGATTCCAGCAAGACTACTATAAGAGTGTCATGCTGCCCAAGAGGCATCCGGTGGTTGAGATGCAATGGATCAATCAAGTGATCCGCATCTACTAGGCCAAGAATCTCTATGGCCTCATGGTGATCAAGCAGAACTAGTGTGAAGAAGCTATCTGCCAGTTATACTCCACTCTGTTCTAGACCATGGATAACGATGAGCCTACCTTTCATTGGAGGATGGAAGGGGTTCAGTACGAGGTCACACTCAGTGACTTTGTTGCTATTCTGGGCCTGGATGCAAATAACCTCGCAGCATTCTAGTTGGATCAAGAACCCGTGCTTGAGGCTAATGCAGTACCTTTGCTATATGAGCCAGGTTCAGTTTTTGGAGGCAAGACAGAGGGTCTCTCCCTGATCTTCTCAGTGCTCAATAGCCTGTTTTGGAAGACCCTTCTGCCAAAGCTCGGGGACACAACTTCATTGTTAGGCAATGCCCGCAATATGCTGTCAGTCATGAGGGAGGACCGTGGGGTGTTCAGTGTGCCTCACTTCCTCTGGAGTAAGATCTAGACAATCTTTGTTTCTCCCACAAAGAGTTGTGTGTACGTCCCATACATCCAACTCGTGATCGACCGAGTCACCGGTCGGAAGATGGTTCATGAGGTTAAGCACCGTGGGTACACACCTTAGGCATCGCCTTCCAGAGCGCCTCTAGGGCAGTCCTCCTCGGTAGCTCTGCCTCCTTCTACCGGGCCTCGGCATGCTCCTCAGCGATCCACGCCGCAGCCTAGTTCCTCTGTCTCGCCGATCAAGAGAATTTTGTTGGCCATCTTCACTATGTGCCGGAACAGCAATCGGCGGTAGGTCAAGGAGATCGAGAGGCAGAACAGGGCGATCAATCTGCTGCTTCAGCAATCAGGCCAGCCTCCCATGGAGCCTCTGTCTGATTCTAATGAGGAGAATGACCCCAACATCTTCACTGACTGCACTGACCCCTATGCCCACTTCTTTGGATCAGGAGTAGGGTCATCCCAGCAGTAGCAGCAGCCTCCATAGCAGTCCTCATCACCGTCAAACGACGCTGATGATGGTGATGATATTGTTGAGAGTGAGAAAGACTCCGAGTGAGCCATTTGCTGCTTTCTCTCTTTTTGGTGTCTTTGATGCCAAAGGGGGAGAATTGCCAAAGAAGTCGTTGTCATTGCTTAGCTTTAGGATTTTGCATTTTTTGATTTCATTATTGTAATCCATGCCAAGAACAATGGACTGTAATATTGTTTTACTATTCTGTGTGGCATGGATAATGGGATGTAATGAACAATGCTTCTGTTTAATTATGGTCATTTTGTTACTTCATTCTAAATGTGTTCTACTATATGCTTTAAATTATGTTGATGCATGCATTTAGGGGGCGTTTCAATGTGTATATTCATCTTATTTGCAAATGATTTTCACTTCTTTGATCATGTTGTCATCAATCACCAAAAAGAGGGAGATTGAAATGCACCTAGGCCTCTAATTTGTTTTGGTGTATTCATGACAATAGTGATCAAATGCTACTAACATTGTTACTAAGATGAATGCAGATATCAAAGTCTAAAGTGACGTTGTAGCTCAATCAAATTTAAAGAAATCACCTTCTTTAGTATTCTTAGGGTCAAAATGTGTAAATTGCGTATATTTTATATTTTCTTGTGTCGTGTGCCATACTATCAAGAGGGATGCGTTGATTAATGATCCAAAGCTAAGTGCTCACAGCAAAATCTTTCTTTAAAAGTTTTGGAATTTCTCTAAGTTGCATTTTGGCTTTACAGCAAAGCTGGATAATCCAGACATGTCTGGAGTATCCAAAACTTTGGTTCTGTTGGATTTTATTTGCACGTCAGACTGTCCAGATTCAAGCCGGACAATCTGAAAACATGCTTCTGTTTGATTTATTTTTCAAGTCAGAATGTCCGGATTTTGACCGGACAATCCGAAAAGATGCTTCTGTTTGGATTTTCTTTGAAGCCAGAAACATCCGGATCTATCTGGATGATCCAAAATCATGTTTCTATTGAATTTATTTTTGTGAGACGGAACATCCGGATTTTGGCCGAATGGTCCGAAAATTGCTCTCTGTTGGATATTATTCCATGGCCCAGAGCATCCAGACCTTGGTCGAATGGTCTGAAAATAGCTTTCTGGTTTGATTTATTTTTTGGCCTAAAATATCCGTATTCAAGCTGGACTATCCGAAACATCAGTTTTGTTTTGACTTTTTATTAGTCCAGATTATCCGGTTAAGTCCGGATTATCCGGATGAACAGTACGCGGTTTATTGCCGTAACGGTCAGATTTGGGACAGGGGTATAAATACCCTCCCTCCCCATAAACTGGGCACGTGATTGCAAACCCTTGCAGCCCTGCCATATTTTCTCTCTTTCTTCCTAGCGTGTTGATCTTGATCAGATCTTGAGGGAAGGATTGAGATCTCTCCACAAAAACTCCTCGCGTTCTTGATCGATTCACCTTTTGGGAGTTGTGGTGGCGTGTGCATTGTGATCTTCTTTGTTTCTTGAGCACACGGCATTGGATCACGTCAATGGATTAGTTACTCTTGGAGGTTACTCATCCTAGATGGCTAGGCATCGATCTGCGAGCACCCAGAGTATTGTGGGTGACCGGACAAGTTTGTACTCGGCTTCAAAGAGGTAACATAGTGGAAAACCAAGGCTTGCAGTGGTGTGCGTTTGGTGAGGATTAGGGTTGAAAGAGACCTGGCTCTTTGGGGTTTCCTCAACAGAGATGTAGGATCGTTGGATCTGAACTTCAGTGAAAAATCATTGTGTCCATCTTTGCATAGCTAGTTGTCTTTACTGTTGTTCTACATGTTATCTAGCAATCGTTATGGCCATGGAGGTCTCTGCCACAAGAGCCTTGCGCAATAGCTCAGTGTTATAGGCTAGGAGATCATTGCGATCACGACGGAGTGCTTCAATCTTCGGCGCATACTACGCCTAGAACAGCTGTAGAACATAGGCAACCATTAAAACAACGACTCAGAAAGAGAAAATGCAATAGAGGGGAAATAGGACTTACGTCCACAAGCTATGACTGAAGTAGGGTGGCCGCCCCAAGCACTGGGTCTGGGACAAGATTAGGGGCCATAGCCTCTGCGTCAGGAGCCCCCGATCTAGCCTCAGGCTCAAGGCCATCCATCGCCATCGAGGCTGGGGGCTGCGCATTTAACCCGGCTCCCTCAGGTAGGTCGACGACCTCCTCCTTGACCACCGCACCTTCGGTGGCCTCCGTGGTGACCAACCCATCAGCTGGAGGATTGACCATCGCCTCCATCTCCATGGCAACATCCTCGCCCCCTGGGGCCAAAACCGGGCCCCTGGGGGAGGCCAATGCCGCCTCGGAGATCATGGTGTCTTCCCCATCCTCGGGCTCCTCATTGTCGAGGATCAGCTAGCGCCGCCCGATCGCTAGGACTCCATCCACCCTGACTTCGGTGGGTTTAGAGCGCTTGCTCATCCCATCGAGTTTGATCTCCTTCTGCTTTGGGAGCAGATGGGATGGATTACTACCTCCGCCTGTTGGCCACCGACGACGTGGGTTGACCCCCTGGGGGTGCTCGGGGAGTAGCGCCTATGAGAAGTATGCAGCGTTACCCTATGGCTAGGACACGTCACACCATGTGGGTTGTCAAGCATCAGTACAAGACAAAAACAAAGAACAAAACAGCCAAAAAACTAAAAGCAGAAGGTCTAAGACTCACCCAGGGTCGCGGGTTCTAGACACAGTACGCTGTGAACCCAAGATCGTTCAGGAAACTAGGCTTCCTAGTGAAGACACAATTGAGGTATTTTGTAAACTCAGCCCGAGGCATCCACTTGGGCTCTGGAGCTCGCGGGTCGAAGGGACTGACCATCTTGTAGGCTGGCTTGTCCCAGGACTACAACGGGAATATCCGCCGCAACAAGAAGCAAGCTATGACCCCGATCTCGATCAGCCTGCCATCTCGGAGCCCCTTCACCATGTCCACCAACTCCAGAACCTAGTCCTCATTGGCCCCTTGGGCTCCGGAGCTCGCGGGTTGAAGGGACCGACCATCTTGTAGGCTGGCTTGTCCTGGACCTGCAACGGGAATATCCACCTCAACAAGAAGCAGGCTGTGACCCTGATCTCGGTCAACCTGCCATCTCAGAGCCCCTTCACCATGTCCACCAACTCCCGAACCTAGTCCTCATCGGCCGAGGAGCACTGGTCACCCCAGCTCGTCAAGGATGTCAGCTTTGGGCCAATGTCCGCCTCGATGGTCGGAGGGTGGTTCATCCCGTAGAACCACTTTGCCTTCCACCCCTTGTTCGAGGAATTGACGGGCATCGGCAGATACTCACCGGATCGCCTAATGCGGAGGTGGAGCATCACCCTGCCGATCGCGTTGCTCCCCGTGGCGGAGAACGTAGTTGTACCGAAAGAGGTTCCAGTGTGGATCCACTCCTAGGTATGCCTCACACAAATGCACGAAGCCAGCAATATGGAGGATCGAGTTGGGCAAGAGGTGGCCGAGGGCGATCTGGTAGTGGTGAAGAAGGCCCTAGAGAATTTGATGTGTAGGCAGGCCCAGCCCCCGCTCTAGGAAGGACTTGAACAAGACGATGTCGTGGGTGTTTGGCATCGGGAACTCCTCCTCCTTCGTCGAGTGCCACCCTGACACCGCCCGCTCAGATCTCGCAACTTGTCCTTGGACATCTTGGACTTCTCCCACCCTAGCGACGGTGGCGGAGAGGACGGAGAGGGCGGTGGGCTTGTAGAAGCCATCGGTTTTAGTTGAAGTAAAAATCGAGCTTTCCTGTAGCAGACGAGGCATGATAACCGCAATTGGGGGCGCTGCCTCTATCATCGCACCCGCTGCGCTCAAGGCGACCTAACGGTTCCGCTTCTCTGCCTGTTGCCACCTCCACGTGTGGGCCGATCAGGGATGGAATGCCCTTTTGGTCGTTTCACCCTAAACGTGCATTAATTGTAAAGCACCTTCTTTTTTGGCACACGAGCAAAGTCCGCGATAGTTGAGATGCTCTGAGTTGGTGGGTCCCATACCTAGGGGCTCGCACACGCTCGAGGATTCTTCTGCTTGGGGGCTCACGTATGCTAGAAAAACTTCACGCTCAGGGGCCCACGTGTGCTCGAGGAACCTCATGCTCGGGGGGCTCGCTGAACCCATAGTGTGAGTTTCTAAGGACTGAAGTCCTCAAGAACTTACAAACTCAACGGGCCTCGACCTCTTAGTTATTTGGATGGATGAGAGGCTCGGGCGACAGGTTGTCAATTTATTTAAAGATTCAAGGCCAATTTCATTCCAGTTCATCGCGAGTTCAAGATTTCAAGCATGACCTTTTCCCAGCAAGGTCTCAATGACAACAGAAGACAAGATCGATAAGCGAATTTCTAAAGGATTATTTTCCTTACAGGATATTTTTGGACCCTCGAGCTAAATGTTCCTTTTAACTCGAAGTTCGGAGGCTACACCTATATGGTGTGCCTCACATGAAAGAAGAAGATCAAAGGCTTTTTTGAAAGGACATCAGGGTTCCACAAGGACGTTGAAGTTTCAGATGAAAAGAGAGCGCCTCCCAGCTTGTTTTGGCCGAAGATTTCTTCAACCAAGCCGAGAAGAGCTTGGGGGCTGCTATCGAGGATATGATCCCCGAGTACCCCATAGTTGAGCTTATCAAACCAGACCAATGGCATACCAAAACTAGCATTGACCGTCCAGTATGGCCCATAAATAGGGGTTTGATTCTAATAAGGAAAGTTGAATCCTTATCGGGTAGTTAAGCTCCGAATATGATATCAAGAGATTTATTTATATCAGAATCCTTGTAATTAGGGATTTAGTACTC
>KE371019.1:299494-340355 GCA_000418225.1 Zizania latifolia
GCTTTCTTGAGTCACTTGCAAGGCTGATATTCTCATTGGTTGAAGTTTTGGGGGTATTTGTATTTTCCACTGCGTTTTTAATTTGCGCCCATTCACCCCCCCTCTGGTCGCCTTTTTGGTCCTACACAATCTCGAGTTCACGGCGTACTGCATTTCGAACCCGTGACCCCGGGTGAGCCTATGACCTTCCACTCTCTGTTTTTTGCTTCGTTTTGCCTTTTGTTGTTATCTTGTACTGATGCTTGACCACCCATGTGGTGTGATGTGCCTAGCCGTAGGGTAATGTTACGTACTTCTCATAGGCGCTACTCCCTAAGCACCCTCAAGGGGTCGACCCGCCTCATCGATGGCCGATGGGAGGAGGTGGTAATCCGTCCCTTCCGCTTCTGAAGCGGAAGGGGATTGAACTCGGTGGGATGAGCAAACACTCGAAACCCACCGAAGTCAGGGTGGACGGAGCCCCGGCAATTGGCCAACGCCGGCTGATCCTCGATGATGAGGAGCCCAAGGATGCGGAGGTCACTATGATTTCTGAGGCAGCGTTGGCCTCTCCCCACGCCGTTCCAGTGAAGGTGCCCAAGCGGACGTCTTCCATATCTTTTTGCCTAACTTCGAGGTAAGGTCGGAATTGGCGCATATGTGCAGCCCTTTGTCTCTGTTGCTGACTTGCATTTATCTCGATTTTTAGGGTGGATAGAGTCGACCTCCCGCTGTGACTATTGGTGACCCCATTGCTCCCGAGCGCCGGTACTAGTGCTAGGACATTGGGAGCCGAGGAGGCTATGGTCACGGTGAACGAGGAAGACGATGTAGCCCTCATTGATGCTAGTGTCATGGGCCCAGTCTCAGCCACAGGTGACGAGGACGTTGTCATGGCGCTGGAGTCGATGGCTGATCCTCCAGGCGATGAGTCGGCCGCTGCTATCAAAGCTGCAGCAGTCGAGGAGGAGGTCATCGATCTCCCTGAGGGTGTCGGCTCAAAGGCTCAGCCCCCTGCCCTGATGTCAGTGGATGGCCTCGAGGCAAGGGTTGGCTCAGGAGCACTTTGCATGGAGGTCGCAGCTCCTGCGTTGGCTCCAGGCCGGGTGCCGGGGGCAGCCGCCCCTCTTTTGTCGTAGCTCGTCAACATAATTCCTGCCTCCCCTTTCAGGTTGTCTCTGTCTTGGATCGCTATTTTGACAATGTGCCTGTGTTCTACAGCTGTTCTGGGTGCAGTATGCGCCAGAGCTTGAAGCTCTCCGCCGTGAGCATGACGATCTCCTGGCGTGGAACACCGAGCTGTTGCAGACGGCTGTCGCGGCGGAGACCTCTGTGGCCGTTGCTGTACTGACGGCCGAGAATGCCACTCATTTGGCAGAGGAGGCTGATCGCCAAGCGACGGCTCTGAGGACCACGGTCGAGGAGGCAAGGGAGGCTGTGAGAGCCGCCTGGCGGGTCCTCGACATGGCGAAGGAGTCGGTGGAGTCGTCTGCGGCTGAGTATCAGAACAAGCTTTTTTTGAGCGATCACCCCTTTATTATTGCCTTGTCGTCATTTTGCCTTAATCTTCATCGGTCTTCTGTTTGCAGGGAGGCGTGACCGGGACCGGGTTTGCATCAGAGAGCCCGAGAGGGAAGCGGTCGAGGTTCACGCGGTGGTCAAGCACGCATATTCGCTTCTGGTCGAGGATGCCAACGTGGAGTTCTGAGACTAACTTGAGGGGTTTGAGACCTAGCTCCGCCTACTCGTCGATGAGGCGGTGAAGTCTGGGGCCAAACAGGCCTTGGTCTATGTTTGGGCCCACTTCCCGGTGGATGACATTCGGCTGCTGTAGCATGGAATGCCCGCCGGGGTTAATGAGGATCCAGTTGCAGCGCTCCGGCAGGAGGTGGAGGGCATCACTGCCGTGATCACTGGAGATCTCCAATTCCATCCTCCTCCCGAGAACCTTGCCACATCCGCCGAGGCCCAGGATCCGGCCGCGTCATCTCCCAAAGACCAAGATCCCACAGCGTCATCCCCCGAAGTTTGAGATCCCTCGGCGTCATCTCCCGAAGAGTAGTTATGTTTATATCCTACATCAAATGTCAGTAGTGATTAGAAAACAACTCCACGCTTTGAGAACTTATGGTTCTTTTTTGATGAAGTATGGGCAGCTTCTTTTGCTATTTGCAATTTTACATCTTAGCTGCATTTTCTCTCGAGGGACTTTAGGTCATATAGTACTCAGCGTGTGGCCCTTGGGCGACACACACGCTTACCGACATCAGGTCAAACAAGACCTCGAGGGATTCGCAGATTTGTTGTTTTTTACTAATCCTTCACGTGTCCGAAGCGAGATTTCGAGCCCCCGGTATAGCCATATAGTCTCAGATGCGGAGAACTAATGCCGCTTATGCACCGATCCTGACATCAAGCATCACGAGTTCTCAAAACCGCTTGGGACTTGAAGTTAAGGCTTTAGGACTCAAGCCCCCGAGGGACTTAGCTATTAGTTAGACACCGAGAGGGCACAAATGCCAACTCTTTTTTGCTCGCCCGGTTGCTGACGCCAAACCCAGAGCAAATTCATAGGGGCACAACTGTTTGTGCTAGACGCGCGATGCTTTGCTTTGACCCTTACAGGGCCCAAGCCTAGCGATTGTGGTCAATGAAGATAAAGAACATGGTTTTACTTAGTGAAAACTTCAACTTTATTCCATATAGGGTAAAGAATACATAGCTAAAAAAAGGAGGGGGAAAGATCGATCTTGACGGCGTCTGTCATCTTTGACAAAATTTGGGGTAGAATTAGGTTGAAATCCTCTGACGGTTGACTTGTCCTAGCATCTGCCCCTATTGGCTCGCCGTCTCTTCCTCCCCGATCGGTCACTCTTCATGCATTATGATGTCCTCATGGGTCTTCTTGCGCCACACCTTCCTTCGAGTTTGGCACTTGCGTGGTCGATTCCTGGTGCTGTCCTTCCGGTCCCTAGCGTCGTCCCGACCGTCCTCTTCTGAGTGCTCGAACCTACTCCTATCCTTCCGAGGCCTCTAGTTGTTCTCCCTAGGCCCTCTGTGCCACAGCCTCGTCTACTCGGTATGGCGGGAGGAGCTAGATCTAGGAGCCGTGGTATAACCTTCAGCGGACCCAAACCAGGTCCTAGTGAGTCGTCCGGCGAGACGGCATTCGGCATGTTCGGGAAAATCTTCTCGACGTCGGATGGCTTGTTCAGCTACCTGATTGGAAAGCTGACCTAGAGCTAGCTCCTGCACGGTGTCCGCCAAGCGCTCTATAACTCGATCGTCCTTTCGTGGGAGAATGGGATCCAGACTCTGGCTTGACGACCGCTCAAAAGTTGGAGCTAAGTCGAAAGGGATCAACCTTCCGAGCGAATTGGCCACATACGTTATGTTGCCCAGGACAAGCGTTGTGCCAGGCTAGGCTAAAAGTTGACGTGGAGATGCCATCGGATTCTGGTGAAAGCTACGTGACCCCCTACATAGCGCGCTAGCTATTGGTGAATCACCGATCAGTCCACCCAAGGGGGTCCCCGAGGTGGTGATTAGATACATGTAAAGAAAGCGCAATGCCTTTGAAACCGATGGTCGACTCTAGAATACAAGAGCCAAGGTTTATACTAGTTTAGGCCTTCTGAAGGATAATAGCCCTATATCTAGTGTTTTGGTTTATACTATAATGATGGATCTTACAATACAACGCAATGGTTTTAGTTGCATTGACTATCTCATTTGGTGTCACTGGTTATTTTTTAACTTTGTATCAAATTGGTTATTTGGTAGTCAAAATTGTGTCGAGAGTTACTTTGGCCACTGAACATAATGATTATGATAAGGACAATTTCCTTTATGAACCGAGGTTTATGACGTGGGGATCTAAGCCACACCGAAGGAATACTATACTTCCCCAAAAATAAAACTACAAGATTAGCAAGGAACATTTAGTTCGTTAATGCAAAAGGAACAGAGATAGAGATGAGATTACACGAAATATATTCCACTGATGTAGTATGAACACAAAATTTGGCCCTGACAAAACAGAAATTTTACACAATGGTCCCCGGTGGCCCAGATGACAATCTTGGCCGTCGGATGGGTGATCTATGAGGATGCGTGGTCTTGAAGTGATTCGAGCTAAAACTCCCTTGGGTCTATGAAGATGGATGGTCCTGGCGATGCTTTTGTCTAGTTGCTGAGAGCACCCTCGCCGTAGCCGTCGGCAAGCCTCTTGATGCACCAGAGGCCGTCATGTTGTGTGCATGACAGAACAGCACACGCGTAGAGCTTCGACTTGGGTTGAGTTTTTCTGGGCCGGCCCATGGCACAGTGATCTGGCATGGCCCGGCACGATCCGTACATGGGCTAGGCTGCCATGGCTCATGCATGGGTCATGCTCATGCCAGGGTGGTCGGCACACTGGGCTAGCCTAGCCCGGCCCAGCTGATGGGCCGTGTGATGGAATTGTGCCCAACAGAACTCTGGGGGAACCGGAAGTTCTGGCTGAGGGCCGGAAGTTCCGGGTTCTGGAGCCTCCAGAAGTTTCGGTTGGACCAGAAGTTCTGGGCCAGCCCCAGTGTCAGTTTTCTGGAGGAACCGGAAGTTCCGGTTGGACCGAAAGTTTTGGGCCTACCTGGACGAACCGAAAGTTCCGGTTAGACCAGAAGTTCTGGGTCGAAATAAGTTCGATACAGAAGGTTATTTTTGGAAGTTCCAGTCCAGGTGAACAGATTAGATCTGTTGGGTTTTAATATAGATTAAAGACCCGTGACAGGGCACTATATAAAGAGAGGAGGGGCTGGCACGAAAAGGCTGCTGCTTGATATTGGTTTGTCCAAATCCTAGCTGTCACCTCTCTTCTCTCCTCGATTGCAAGTGTTGTGATCGATCTCCCCGTATCTCGCGAGTGGTGCTAGCACGCCGGCGCGAGGTGATCCTGTCCCCGAACGTGTGGATACCGTGGAGGCACTGCTCTAATAGTGGTGCTCGTCTTCTTCCTGTGGAGATCGCCGGATCATAGGATCGCATCGTCTTCATCGCCGAATCACCGACGAGCGAGCAGAGCAAGGAGGAGCAACTCGAGGACACGTTTCATTGACTCTACTTCCGCTGCCCGAGCGCGTCTCGAGGCTCAAGGTAACGATACATGATCCTATTACACGCATGGTTCCTGGGCTAACAGGGTAAATTTTTGAAATTAAGTGCTAGTGTAGCCTCCCCATAACCCAACAGTGGTATCAGATCCTACGTGTGTAGTGTTCGATCTGGATCGATCACATATGGTGATATCTGATGGAAATAGATTAGATCTATTATTTTTGTCGTCGGATTTTTGGAAGTTCCGGTTGGACCGGAAGTTCCGGGACGAAATAATTTTCGATACAGAATGTTATTTTCGGAAGTTTTGGTTGGACCGGAAGTTCCGGACATAAATAAATTATGTACAGAAGATTATTTTTGGAAGTTCCGGGTGTGACTCGGAACTTCTAGGCCAAAAATAAATTCGAGTCAGAAGGTTGATTTTGGAAGTTTCGGCCCTGAGTCGGAAGTTCTGGGCCCTTCGACCGGAAGTTCCGGGCCTACTGGCCAGAAGTTCCGGGTCCAGTTCAGTCACGTCTAGATTCCGCCTAACTTGTTTTTGCAGGGAATGTTGTGACTGGTATGGCCTTGAAAAGTATATGATACTTGCTTGTAATAACATGGCCTACGCGTCATGATTGATTACAGCCCAAGGGTGTTCAAATGTTGTACGACCTGCGCGTCAACATGTGATGCTTCTACTCATGTAACTAGTATAGTACTATTAGTTGTAATAGGCTAGTACAGGTTCATGGAGGCTTGAAGCGTGATGACCCGATGGGCAGGAACCATGGAGATGGAGATCACCATGCGAAAGGGTCATACTATGTCACAATTAATATGATTGCGTGTGATTTTAATTTATGTTCCAGTCATACTATTGTTTCATGTTCTATGTGCAGTAGGCATCGTTACCATGTTAGAATAGTTTCCCTCAGAAAATTAAGTATTGATGCTCTTTCCAATAGCTACACCTAATAAGGTTCTCGATCATCAATGGTGGGTCTGCCAAAGTAGGGTGCCGTCTTTTATCTTGACCAGTTAGGGCGGATGTCGGACACCATATGCATAGTATTGGTTTGCTTAACAAATCTATCAAAACGGTTTTGGGCTTTGGGACGTGGAGTTTGAGAACCAAGCACGGATTGAGAGGTATAATGTCTCAAAGTCCTTGTTTGCGTGAAGGTTGGTGGAAGGCAGCCCACTGAGTCCTCATGTGATCAAGATGATTGGTTACGTTGAGAACCTGAAGAATCTTGGCTCTAAACTTGATAAAGATTTAGCCACAGATGTGATTCTTCAGTCGCTCCCTGCGAGCTTCGAGCCATTTATCATGAATTATCATATGAATGGCATGAAGAAGACCTTGGCTGAATTGCATGGGATGCTCAAGACAGCCGAGGAAAGCCTTAGGAAAAATCCTAGTCATGTGATGATGGTTCAAAAGGAAAGTAAGAAGACAAAGCATAAGGGAAAGGCTAAAGCTTCAGATGCGATCTCGAGCTCGAAGTTTAATTTGGCTGAAAAGTCCAAGTCGGGCCCTGCTATCTGACACTTGCCACCACTACCATAAGCTTGGCCATTAGCGGAGGAATTGCAAACTGTATCTGGAAGAACAAAAGAAAAAGAAGGAAAGTGTGACTTCCGCTTCAGGTATAAATATTATTGAAATTTATCTTACTACTCATCCAAGTGATTCATGGGTATTTGATACCTAATCAATCATTCCCACTTGCAAATCATTGCAGGGGCTGAAAAGGACAAGGAAGTGCGCAAGAGGCGAATTGGATGTTCACGCCGGCAATGGTGCAAAAGTTGCTGCATTGGCCGTTGGCGTTTATTCTTTGTCGCTACCCTCAGGATTAGTTTTAGAGTTAAATAATTGTTATTTTATTCCCGCCTTGGGCAGAAACATTATCTCTTCGTCATGTTTAGAGGAAGACGGTTTTGAATTCGTAATAAAAAACAAGTGTTGTTCGATATGTTCGAATGGTATGCTCTATGGTGTTTGTCCATTGTTGAATGGCTTATATGTTCTGAATCTTGAGGATACACATGTTTATAACATTAATACAAAGAAACCTCGACTCAATGATTTAAATCTCACCTATGTATGGCATTGTCGTTTAGGTCATATAAATAAGAAGCGCATGCAGAAGCTCCATAGAGATGGGCTTTTGGAGTCATTTGATTTTGAATCGTTTGACACATGTGAGTCTTGTTTACTTGGCAAGATGACTAAGACACCTTTCAATGGTCAAAGTGAGAGGGCAAACGAGCTATTGGCCATTGTACATACTGATGTATGTGGACCAATGAGTTCTACAACCAGAGGTGGATTCCAGTACTTCATAACTTTTACCGATGACTTTAGTAAATATGGTTACGTCTACTTAATGAGGCATAAGTCGAAATCCTTTGAAAAGTTCAAGGAGTTCTAGAATGAGGTACAAAATCATACTGGCAAGACAATTAAATTTCTACGATCAGATCATGGAGGTGAATATTTGAGCTATGAGTTTAATGATCATCTGAAGCAGTGTGGAATTGTTCCAAAGCTAACCCCACCTGGTACACCTCAGTGGAATGGAGTGTCCGAGCGGAGAAACCGAACTTTGTTGGATATGGTCCGATCGATGATGAGTCAAACTGATCTTCTATTATCTTTCTGGGGATTCGCTTTAGAAACTGCTGCTTTCACACTAAACAGAGTTCCATCTAAATCTGTAGAGAGGACACGATATGAGATATGGACTGGGAAGCGTCCCAGGCTGTCTTTTCTAAAGATCTGGGGTTGTGAGGCCTATGTAAAGCGTTTGACATCTGATAAGCTCACTCTCAAATCTGATAAATGCTTCTTTGTGGGGTATCCTAGGGAAACCAAAGGATATTACTTTTATAACCGGGAAGAGGGCAAAGTGTTTGTCGTCTGGAATGGTGTTTTTTTGAGAAAGAGTTTCTCTCGAAAGGGGTTAGTGGGAGCACGGTGCGACTCGAAGAGGTTCGAGAACCACAAGAAAGTGTTTCAGCTCCTACTAAACTGGACCTCGACATGCAAGATGTTGCAGAGCCTGTTGTCGAGACACCAGCCCCACGTCGGTCGGAGAGGTTAAGTCGTACGCCCGAGCGGTTAGCCTCTTTAACCACTAGGCAGCGTGACGTATTATTGTTGGACAATGATGAACCTAAGACCTATTTGGAAGCAGTGATGGGACCAGACTCTGAGAAATGGCTTAGAGCCATAAGATCCGAGTTAAAATCCATGCGAGAGAATCAAGTTTGGAACTTGGTCGATCCACCTGATGGTGTAAAAACTATCGAGTGTAAAAACTATCGGATCCATCATGTATGCCATGCTTTGTACACGCCCAGATATTTCTTATGCTCTAAGTGTTACCAGCAGATATCAGTCAAACCCGGGTGAAAGTCATTGGGCAATTATAAAAAGTATCCTTAAGTACTTGAGAAGAACTAAGAATATGTTTCTGGTCTATGGAGGTGAGGAGGAGCTCGTTGTAAATGGTTACGCCGATGCTAGCTTCCAAACCGACAAGGACGATTCACGGTCATAGTCTAGATTTGTGTTCTGTCTCAATGAAGGCGCAGTGAGTTGGAAGAGTTCTAAGCAAGAAACGGTTGCATATTTAACAACAGAGGCCGAGTATATTGCAGCTTCGGAAGCAGCGAAGGAGGTAGTTTGGATCAGAAAGTTTGTTTCTGAGTTAGGTGTTGTCCCTAGTGCGTCCAGTCCAGTGGACCTCAATTGTGATAATAGTGGTGCCATTACGCAAGCCAAGGAGCCTAGATCGCACCAGAAGTCCAAGCACATATTGCGGCGCTATCACCTGATCCGTGAGATTATAGATAGAGGTGATATGAAGATATGCAAGGTACATACGGATTTGAACATAGCCGATCCATTGACAAAGCCTCTCTCACAGCCCAAGCATGAGGCGCACTTGAGCTCTATGGGTATTAGATACTTGCATGAGTGAGTCCAGTGTATGTGAGAGAAAGTATTCTGTCTATGCTGATGTATATTTGGATAATTGGTTATCTTGTTCCTTCAATAAATGTCTTTTACATTGATCAGTAAGTTGATGACTTGTTTGTGAGACTCTTTGTGTTATGATGTTGTTCTAAACGATCCCTAATCTCATATCGTCATGTGGGACAGTGATGATTTATAGATTAGCACATATGTCTGATGGATGATCATGTTTCATAGATCATAGATATGGAGATGTCAAATCAGTGATATGGACTCATGTTAGTGAACATGGAGTTGGATAGACTCACTTTGAGATACTGCTGCGATTGTTATTTTAAAAGTGCCATCAATTATCATCACAAATGGTGTACCTGCAGAGTCCTTAGACCTGAGATTGTCATTGATTCCAGAATGTGTAGTAGCACACTTAGCTGGATCTGGGTTGTCGCCACCGCTGGCTAGTTTTGCATGGTGCCGTCGTTGACATCTCTCCGCTGGTATCTCAGGGAGTACAGCGTGATGTACTGCTGTCCATGGCCCAGCATGCGTGCGGTACTATTATACATTGGAGCTAGGGGTGAAAGTGATTCAGATAGTTTCCAATCGTATCGGAATAAACGGATTCGGATCCGGATTTTTTTAATTCGGATATAAAAACGGATATAACATCGATGGTATCCGACGGATACGGATTCGGATTCGGATAATACAAAAAAATCCTATTCAGATTATTCGAATTAAAAGATCTATTAGTAATTTAGGTCCAGTTACTTAGGACCGTTGATTTGCTTTGAGATATGTGCTAGGCATTTCACATGAAGAAAGGCAGTCACCGCCCTCAGACCAGCAGCTATCGCACCGACATGCGACCGGTGCCCTGGCCGGCGCCCCGCCCCGGCCGACTCCCACCCTGGCCGTCGCTCCGCCCACATGCCCCGGCTGCCATGATGGCGGCTACTTTCGTCACAGCAGGAGCGACATGGCGCGACAACGGAGTACTATAGTGGCGGCAGCGGGGAAGCCCTACCTTCGCGGGCACACGCGCATCCTGGGCCCTCGAAACCCTAGGCGGCGCCGCGGCGGAGGGAGCGAGGTGGGGGAGAGGCAAGGCTCGAGAGGTCTCGATGCCCTGTCGTGGCGTGGTGGTTTCGTGGGGTTCGCGCTTGTGAGGTCGGGAGGAGAGAGAGGAGAACCCCCGAATGCCACCGGCGCACCGGCGCTCTCGACTTCTCCCGTGCACCCGGTGCACGTGAGCAGCCTACCGCTCTGGTGGAGCCCAGCCGATTCGAAGGAGCCAGTGGTGCAGGAAGACCCGGTGCAGGTAAGCTGTGGACACGAGCTGCGAGCTTGACTGGATCAAGTGGGATACGTGGGGCCGGGTTGGCGGTCAGAGGCGATGAGACTGGGGTTGGGGCCAGCATTTCTTGCTGAAAAATAGTGGCGATTCATCAGTCATTCCGTTAGCTGAAGAATCTGGTTAAAAAGGGATCATTTCTAAAATCACCCTGTGCTTAAACACATCCATCAATCTGTGAAGCCAAAGATTCCACTACTCGGTGCAGGTAAAGCTAGTAGATTCCACATGAGCATTCCATCAATCTATAAAGCCAATAGCATTTTATAAAGCTGCATGTTGCCAATTGAGTGTCGCAACCTAGATTTTTCAAAATTTCCTTCTATTTAGTCGATACGGCCTATAAATGGACTCAAAAATATGAATATGGTTTTTATACAATTTTTTGTTCATTATTTCATGCACTTGCAGTTCAAATTTGACATATTTCAATATAAAATCCTAAAAACACACTTAATGAATTAAAAATAGTAAACTGATCTAGAAAAATACCAAATTTTTATATGAGATAAGCTATGTTATATTTTGATCGTTGAAAAAATTTCAAGTTCAAACAAAGATTTAACTGTCGGGTTGCTTTTAAACCCAACACATTCCTTCTTTAAATCATAATTCGTCCTTAGAGAATTTCTGACTTTCTTAACATCGTACGTAACAACTTTCTCAAAATATTTTTAAATTTTTATCACAATATCTATCTATCATATAGTAACAACATGATAGGTCTCATATTTTTTAGACTTTATTTGATTTTTTAGATTTAAACAACATGAATATGATTTTTCTATAAATTTTAGTTCATTATTTCAAGCACTCACAGTTCAAATTTCACCTATTTTAATTTAAATCCTAGAAACATACTTAATGAATTAAAAATAGCAAAAGGACCTAGAAAAATACAAAAAATTTACATGGAATAATATATGTTGTATTTTGAGTGTAGAAAAATTTTTAAGCTCAAACCAAGTTGCAAATATCACATAGGCTCGAAAAAATACACTCGGCGAACAACCCACTTTGCTAAGTGCCCAAAAAAATACACTTGGCAAAGAGCTGAGCACTCTACAAAGAGCTATTTTCCCGTAGTGAATGTTATATTTTCTTTAAGATTTTAAAAAGAAATGGAATCATTTAAAAGATTTTGGAATTCTAAAGAATTCTAAATTTGGAAAATGTTTATTATCTACTCGATAGTCCTTTCCAATAAATATCCGTAACCGTATTCGTATCCATTGCATATCTGCTCTATATTCGTATCCGATAGTATCTGTTTCCGTATCCATATCTGGAGTATCCGAATCCGATGAAAAATATGAAAAAGGATATGATATCACTAATATCCGTTCATATCTGATCCGTTTTCATCCCTAATTGCAGCGGCTACCACTATCTCCATCGAATGCACTGCAGAACTACTCTGGTGATTTGTATTAATGTGTGTGCGTATGATCTAGAGTAACTTTTTTTTACTGCAACTCTAACTCACAGGTAATTTTTCCTCGAATTATCTGGAGTTTAGAACAGAGAACACCAATTGAAGAGAGATCCTAGCATGCTGGGCCGTGCTTGGGCCGGCATGGCCTGACCAGGCCCAGCGTGCCTATAGGTCGTGCTTGTGCCTGATTTCTGCTGCTGTGTGCTGGCCTGGCCTAGCCTAGCCCACCAAGTCAGCCGTGCCGAGCCGAGCCAGCCTACCAAGTCGTCAACGTCGATAAGCGGCCAGTGCGGCACGCTAGCGTGGAGCGGCTTGCATGCACTGACCTTGGTGACCACCACGCGTGCCCCGGCACATCGCGCCATGTTGTGCGCATGATAGAACAGCACGTGCTAGCGCGCGCGAACCATGGGGCGGTGGGGCCATCACCGCCGAGGCCGTAGACGAAGTGGAGCCCAAACGGCTTGAACAAATTAGGGATGGACGGGATGTTGAGCCACGGGGCGACGCGGTCGGTGAGACGTGTCATGCGAGCAGCCACGCGCCATAGCCTCGATGCACCACACACCTCTAGGCAAAATGCGTCCTTGTAGTTCCACAGACTAGCCACCGCTCATGACTCCAGCGGGTGACGCCGGGAACTCCTCTATGCCGCACCACCTCGTCCCATGCGGCACCACAAGGAATGTGCCAACTGAGAGGGAGAGTTGAACAGCACGGTGTCGATGTTGCACGGGAAGAACTCAATGAGCCGAAGTGGTGGCGGTAGAGCAGCTCAGCCTCGCGTGCATCGAGTCGAAAGACGGAGGCTCACCGTGACGGTGTGAGGTCGTGGCCGAACACGAAGTGCATGAGCATGGACGGTGTGTGGAACGTGGTGTTGGGATATGGGGAGGCTACGCTAGCGCTTAATTTTAAAAATTTACCCCGTTAGCCCAGGAACCATGCGTGTAATGAGAACATGGATCATTACCTCGAGCCATGAGATGCACCCAGGCAGCAGAAGTAGAGTCGATGAAGCACGTCCTCGAGCTACTCCTCTCGACTCCTTTCGTTCGTTGGCGATCCTAGGATGAAACGACATGATCCTACGATCCAGCGAACTCCACGAAAGAAAGATGAGCACCACTATTGGAGTAGTGCCTCTATGGTATCCACACGTCCAAGGACAGGATCACCTCGCGCTGGCGTGCTAGCACCACTCACGAGATCCAGGAGATCGATCACAATGATTGCGATCCGGGAGAGAGGAGAGGTGGTGGCTAGGGTTAGACACCAGAAGCAACAGCAGCCTTTTCGTTCTAGCCCCTCCTCTCCTTATATAGTGCCCTCTCGTGGGCCTTTAACCAATATTAAAGCCCAACAGATCTAATCTGTTCATCTAGACCCAGAACTTCCGGTCCTAACCAGAACTTGCGGTTCGTCTAGAATCCAATTTTCAGGTAGCCCGGAACTTCCGGTCCAACAGAAACTTCCGGCTCCTCCAGAAATCGAAACTGACACTAGGGCTGGCCCGAAACTTCCTGTCTAACTAGAACTTCTGGATGCTCTAGAACCCAGAACTTCCAGCCTCAAGCCAAAACTTCCGGTTCTCCTAAAATTCTCTTGGGTATATTTCCATCAATCTCCCACTTGCACAAGAGCCAATTCTTGCAAGCTTTAAATCCAATCCCCTTAAGCGTGCGACTCAATAGGTTCATATGCAAACGGCCGCTACCCGGAAACCCTTTCTGGATCGCTAATCAATAGCGGTACCTAGCAGCACATATTGACCCCCAAGAGCATACAAAATCAAAATCGTATTTTTCTGAACCTTGATATACTCACACACCAATCCCTTTACCACACGACATCAGTCAAGCTCAAGGCGAGATTCGTGCCACCCTTGTTGACAGCTCGACACTTCACTCGATCAAGTAGTGGATTCAATCATTATCAACTCTTTGATCATAGTGGCATGGCCATGTACTTTCCAATCCGACTACCTCGAAGGGCCCAGAGATGACTCTCCCGTTATTTAGGAGGGGTAAATTCTATCTTGATCGCTCACATCCCACGACATGTTTCGTGACACACCCGAAAGCAACCTTTATAACTACCCTGTTACGGAATAGCGTTTGGAAGCCCCTAAGTGTGTTACTATATATTCTGGAATCAATGACGATCTCAGGTCTAAGGATTCTACAGGTATACCATTTGAGATGACAACCGATGGCACTTTTAAAATAACAATCTCAGCAGTATCTCAAAGTGGGTCTATCCAACTCCATGTTCACCAACATGAGTCCACATCACTAATTTGACATCTCCATGTCTATGATCTGTGAAACATGACCATCAATTAGACAGATGTGCTAATCTATAAATCATCACTGTCCCACATAACGATATGAGATTAGGGATCGTTTAGAATAACATTGTAACACAGAGAGTTTCACAAACAAGTCACGCACTTATCGATCAATGTAAAAGATATTTATTCAAGGAACAAGATAACAAATTATCCAAATATACACTAGCATAGACAAGACACTTTCTCTCACATACACTGGACTCACTCACACAAGTATCTAATATCCATAGAGCTCAAGTGCGCCTCATGCTTAGGCTGTGAGAGAGGCTTCGTCAACGAATCGACTATGTTCAAATCTGTGTGCACCTTGTATATCTTCACATCACCTCTATCTATAATCTCACGGATGAGGTGATAGCACCGTAGTATGTGCTTGGACTTCTGGTGTGACCTAGGCTCCTTGGCTTGCGTAATGGCACCACTCTTATCACAATAGAGGTCTACTGGACTAGACGCACTAGGGACAATACCCAGCTCAGAAACAAACTTTCTGATCCAAACTGCCTCCTTCGCAGCTTCAGACGCTGCAATATACTCGGCCTCAGTTGTTGAATCTGCAACCGTTTCTTGCTTGGAACTCTTCCAACTCACTGCGCCTTCATTGAGGCAGAACACAAATCTAGACTGCGATCGCGAATTGTCCTTGTTAGTTTAGAAGCTAGCATCGGTGTAACCATTTACAATGAGCTCCTCCTCACCTCCAAAGACAGGAACATATCCTCAGTTCTTCTTAAGTTCTTAAGGATACGCTTTACTACCGCTCAGTGACTTTCACCCGGGTTTGACTGATATCTGCTCGTAACACTTAGAGCATAAGAAACATCTAGGCCTGTACAAAGCATGGCATACATGATGGATCCGATTATGGAGGCATACGGGATCGCACTCATCTTCTCCAGCTCATCAGGTGTTGAAGGACACTGACTCTTGCTGAGAAAAATACCATGTGACATTGGCAGAAAACCTTTCTTGGAATTCTACATATTGAACCGTTTCAATACCTTGTCAATTTACATACTTTGACATAATCCAATTAGCCTTCTCGACCTATCTCTATAGATCTTTATGCCCAAAATGTATGCTGCCTCTTCAAGTTCTTTCATTGAGAAACTTTTTCTCAACGAAGACTTGACAGCATCTAGCACCTGATGGATCGGTCCTTTTACCCTCAAGGACATAGCCCTAGAGCTCTACGTCATCTACACTCGAAAGAAAAGGTCAGTGAAGGAAGCCATCAGTAACAACACCTAGTACCAGTATGTTTGACAAATCTTGGCAGTCAACCATCTCAGTCAATTCCTCTAGGTCGCGTTGATGGTCGTTGACTCGGAGCTCACCGTGGACGCAGCAGACGACCTCTCTTGGCATTGGACGACAGATGGGCAATATAGCGCAAAGTCGGCTTATCTCGCACAGTTCGCCGGCTTTTGTCAATCGATCATCTCTCAGAATCTTTGGAAGACCCAGGCCGAGAACAAATGCAAATTCTTCGCTTGGATGATGCTAAAGAGCAAAATTCTCACTGCCGACAATTTACTCAAGTGTTGCTAGGCCTGCAATGCTTTCTGGGGTCTCAGCCTCAGCACCTTGGAAACTCCTTGTAAGATCGAAACGCACTAACCACAGCAACCAGAGGGGGTGAATGGTTGTAGTACCCCAAACTTGACAACTAAAATAAAATTAGAAAACTAATTCCAAGTTCAATACTAATCATTTTTGATTGGTTTTACTCAAATCCGAGTTCCCAATCAAAAGTTATGATCCTCGAGAGTTGCTGTAACATAAAAACAGAGCAGATCCGATCCGAAAACTAAAAACTTAATTACTCCTAAAATATGAGGAATTAACCAATAAAACTTTTTAGAACTCTCACTTAATATCCTAACTTTTTAGGTTCGTTTGACATGTTCATCTTCGTATGAATTTGCTTTGTCTTCACTGCATGATCTGTGATCTTCAACCAGAGCTTTCCCGTGGTGTTTACCTTTTGGCCATTGTCCTGCCACCGGGTGGTTGCATGCTACCTACCTTAATGCTTGGGTGTCGAGGTAGAGGCCCGATTTGGCGAGAGAAGCTGGTGACATCTGCTGAAGTAGGCGCCTCGGACACCATCGTCGACCTCGCTGTTGAGGCCACACTGTTTTTCCTCTTAGTGAAGAAGGTAGTGTCCCTCTATGCTGGTCTCTCAGGTTTGGTGACCATCTCCTCTAGTTGAAACGAGGATCATGTGGAGTCTCTGCTGCCGTAGTGGTTGCCTCTAAGATCCTTAGTGCTCCCGGCGGTCGTGATAGGCTGATGCTGCATCTTATGAAGCTGCCGTGAGAACCTCGTCATCCACAGCTGCCACGTTTGGTTTGTAGAATGATGTCTCTAGCCATCTTTACGCCTTTTTTCTTCTGTTAATTATCTGGAGGAGGCTGTGTCCTCTTCTTTGAAGTAATGTAGTCATCGTAGAAGTGTTGTGCCCTCTTCTTTGAAGTAATGTGGTCCCTATAAAAGATTAGTCTTGAAAAATAAAGACAATTTGATATCCTAGCCTTACGTGATTGTCACCGTGCATTGTGCGTAATCACCTACACGTTGTATTAGCGGAGTCGATGAAGATGTAAGACTGCGAGTGTACGGTTAAGTAGCCTACCCTCTCCCAGGTCTGATTGCATGCACGATGATCATATGGCGCCCAACTCAGAGGGGGATGTAGTCTGCATAACTTGGCGAGATCGGTGAAGATGCACGATTGTGGGTGTACGACTAAAGAGTCTACCCTCTCTCAGGTCTGGTTGCATGCACGGTGACCATCTGGCACCCAACATGGAGGGGGATGTAATCAGCATAGGTCGACAAAAAAGATACTCGACTGCGGGTGTACAACCCTAAGGCTTACCCGTTTCCGGCCTAGTTGCATGTCTGGTGAGGAAGTAGTTGGCGAGGTCGGCGAGAAAATATGCTCGACTGTGGATGTATAGCCTAAAGGCTTACCCCTTCTTGGCCTAGTTGCATGTCTGGGGGGAAGTAGTCGGCGAGGTCGGTGACAAAATATGCTCGACTGTGGGTGTACAGACTAAAGGCTTACCCCTTCCCATCCCAACGGCGTGTCTAGGAGAGGGAATGAAAGTGCATCTAGGTCTCTAATTTGTTTTGGCGTATTAATGACAATAGTGATCAAATACTACTAACAGTGTTGCTAAGATGAATGCAGATATCAAAAATTAAAAGTGGCATTACAGCTCATTCAAAACTAAAGAAATCGGCTTATTAGTTTTACTTAGGCACAAATTGTGCTTATTGTGAATATTCTATATTTTCTTGAGTCTAGCTATGCCGTACTATCAAGACAGATGCGTTGATCATTGATCCAAAGCTAAGTGCTCAAAGCAAAATCTTTCTTTAAAAGTTTTGGAATTTTTTCTAAGTTTGAGTTCTAGCTGGACTGTCCGAAAACATGCTTTTCTTGGATTTTATTTACATGTCGGACTGTTCAGAATTTTGCCGAATAATCCAAAAACATGTTTTTGTTTGATTTATTTTTCAAGTTAGATTATCCGAACTCTGACCGAACTATCTAAAAACATGTTTCTGTTCGATTTAATTTTCAAGTCAGATTGTCCAGACTCTGACCAGACTATCCAAAATCTTGTTTCCGTTGAATTTATTTTTGAAGCCAGAACATCCGGATTTTTGGACGGATTATCCAAAAATTGCTCTCTATTTGATTTTTATTCCATGGCCCAGAGCGTCCGGACCTTGGTCGGACTGTCCGAAAACACTCTTTTGTTTGGACTCATTCTTTGGCCCAGAATATCCGGACTTCAGCCGGACTATCCGAAACATCTGTTCTATTTTAATTTTATTTGGTCCGGATCATCCGGTTAAGCCCAGACTATCCGGATGAACAGTGCGCAATTTTTTGCCTTAATGGACAGATTTAGAGCATGGGTATAAATACCCTCACTCTCCACAATAAGGGTAACGTGATTGCAAACCTTAGTAGCCCTGCCATTCTTTCTCCTCTTCTTCCTTGTGTGCTGATTCTTATTTTGAGTCTCGAGAAAAGAATAGAGATTTTCTCCACACAATCTCCTCGTGTTCTCGTTTGATCAATCTCTTGGGAGTTGTGTGGGTGTGTGCTTGTTATTCCTCATTGTTCCTTGAGCACACAGCATCGAATCACGTCAATGGGTCTATTACTCTTGGAGATCAAGGTATCCTAGAAGGCTAGGCATCGATCCGCGAGCACCCAAGGTGTGTGAGTGACCGAACGAGTTTGTACAAAGCTCCACCTCGGCTTCAAAGAGGTAACCGAGTAAAAACCAAGGCTTACAGCGGTGAGCGCTTGGTGAGGATTAGGGTTGAAAGAGACCCGGCCCCTTGGGGTTTTCTCAACGGAGACGTAGGATCGAAAGATCTGAACTTCGGGAAAAAAATCATTGTGTCTATCTTTGTTCTTGCTAGTCGTATTTACTATTGATCTAGTTGTTGTCTAGTAAGTTAATTGAATTCATGCTTGTTAAGTTTATTGATTAGTCAGTTCTCTGCATTAGTTTTAGTTTCTGATCTATTGTGCCCGGATCATCCGGTTATACCCGGATTGTCCGGACCTCGGACAGTTTTTTATTTTATCCGACACCCGGAGTATCCGACTAAAGTCTGGTAGTCTGGGTCCTAGAGGTTTAAACTAACAGCTTTTCATTGAGAATTTCAGATTGGCTATTCACCCCCCTCTAGGTAACTTTCAATTGGTATCAGAGCAGGCTCTTCTCGAAGGCTTAACCGCTTGAAGAGTAAAGATGTCATAAGAGTCAAATTCTACTGGCACCGACAAGAATAGTGTTGGAGGAAAGAAAGGCGCAGCATATCCTTTTGACTACTCTAAGCTTAATTCTAGTAATAATTATCTCTTTGTGTCAACTGGTAGTGCACCTTAATTCGATGGTACACACTATGCGGCATGGAGACATAAGATGAAGTTGCACCTAATCTCAATGCATCTAAATATTTGGAAGATTGTGTGCACAGGTGTCGATGAGGATGACTCAAATATGGAAGATCATCAATTAATTATCGATGAAGAACAAGCAATTCACCGCAATGCTCAAGCAGCAAGTGTTCTACTTGTCGCGTTGAGTCCAGAGGAATTCAATAAACTTGATGGACTTGAAGAAACTAAAGAGATATGGGAGACTTTATAAGTTGCTCATGAATGAACCTATTCTGTCAGAGAATCAAAGATAGAGCTTCTTGAAGGAAAGCTCAGAAAATTTGTCATGGAAGATGATGAAACTCCACAAGAGATGTATCATCGCCTTATGCTCTTTATCAATAAAATCAAGGGCCTTGGAAGCGAAGAAATGACCGATCACATTGTTGTGAAGAGATTGCTCCGGGCTATAGCGTCAAGGAATCCTACCTTGGTGACTTTAATCCGTGTGCGAAAAGAGATCAAGAAAATGACTCTAAGTGATGTGCTAGGGAGAATAATAGCACATTAGTGATGGAAATATGCCCAAGAGAATTCTGGGAAACCAAAAGTTCTGGCTAGAAGCCAGAAGTTCCGGGTTCTGGTACATCCGGAAGTTCCGGTTAGACCGGAAGTTTTGGGCTAGCCCAGTTTCAGTTTCTGGAGGAGCCAGAAGTTCTAGGCTGCCTGAAAACTAGATTCTGGATGAACCGAAAGTTCTGGTTAGGATCGAAAGTTCTGGGTCTAGACAAATAGATTAGATCTGTTGGGCTTTAATACTGATTAAAGGCCCATGAGAAGGCACTATATAAAGAGAGGTGGGGCTAGCACGAAATTGCTGCTACTTGATGTTGTTTTGACCAAACCCTAGCCGCCACCTCTCTCCTAGCTACACCGGTTGTAGCGATCTCTCCCCCAATCTCTCGCGCGATACTAGCATACCAGCGAGAGGTGATCCTGTTCTTGTATGTGTGGATACCGTAGAGGCACCGCTGCTACATCGGTGCTGATCTTCTCCTGTGAAGATCACCGAACTACGTCGACTTCGCCGCAGACATGCATGGTTCCTAGGCTAACGAGGTAAATATTTGAAATTAAGCGCTAGCATAGCCTCCCCATAACCCAACAGTGGTGTCAGAGCTTACGTGCGTAGTGTTCGATCTAGATCGATCACATATAGGTGATATGTGGTGGAAATAGATTAGATCTATTGTTTTTCGTTGGATTTTTGGAAGTTCTGGGCATGACCCGGAAGTTCTAGGCCAAAATAATTTTCGATACAGAATGTTATTTTCGGAAGTTCCAGTTGGATCGAAAGTTCTGGGTTCGGAAGTTTCAGTTGGACCATAAGTTCTGGACAGAAATAAATTCCGAGTCAGAAGGTTATTTTCAGAAGTTCCGGGTGTGACTCGGAAGTTCTGGGCCAAAATAAATTCGAGTCAGAAGGTTGATTTCGAAAGTTTTGGCCCTGAGTCAGAAGTTTTGGGCCCTTCGACCGAAAGTTCCGGGCCTCTGAGCCGGAAGTTCCAGGTATGTTTTTCAGTCACACGTAAATTCCACTTAACTCGTTTTTGCAGAGAATGTTGTGACTGGTATGGCCTTGCAAAGTATATGATGCTCGCTTGTAATTTTCATGGCCTGCGTGCCATGGTCAATTACGGCCTAAGGCTGTTCAAATGTTGTACGACCTGCGCGTCGACATGTGATGCTTCTGCTCATGTAATTAGTATAGTGCTATTAGATGTAATAGACTGATACAAGTTCATGGAGGCCTGAAGCGTGATGACCCGAAGGACAGGAACCATGGAGATAAAGATCACCGTGCGAGAGGGCCATACTATGTCACAGTTATTATAATTGCCTGTGATGTTTACTTATGTTCCTGTCATACTATTCTTTCATGTTCCGTGTGCGGTAGGCATCGTTACCATGTTAGAATAGTTTTTCCTCAAAAAATTAAGTATTGATGCTCTTTCCAATAGCTGCACCTATAAAGGTTTTGATCATTGTATGGTATGCCTACCAAAGCAGGGTGCCATCTTTTATCTCAACCTGTTAGGGTGGATGTCGGACACCATATGCATAGTATTGTTTTGCTTAACAAAGCTATCAAAACGGTTTTGGGCTTTCGGGCATGGAGTTGGGAGTAGGGCATTGGATGCCACCCTAACGAATAAGAGTCACATAGGATATGATTAGCAAGTTGTTGCTTACCTATGTCACTAATCTTCTAGCAGTGATGCCAAAGCACACTAGGAGTTAGTTGAATATGGATCTTGTCCCACTATGTGTCGTTAGAGGGAAAGCGACCATTTTACATATAGTGGAGTATCTTTTATTTGATAGAAGATTCACATAGCATAGTGCTAAAACTTATATTTTTGTTGTAGATCATGGCCTGCTGCTAAGAACACTTCTAATTTTAATCTGTGATCAATTCTTTAAAAGGAAAAGCTTTCTGGAACAAATTTTATTGACTGGTATAGAAACTTGAGAATTGATCTTAAGCAAGAGAAAAAGGAATATGTTCTAGAGGAACCCCATCCTGATGAACCAAAAGATGATGCATCTGCCGCGGATAGGCTGGCTTATGAGAAGCACGCCAACGATTCGATTGATGTCAGCTGTCTCATGCTTGCTTGTATGTTCTCTGAGCTTCAGAAGCAATATGAGGACAGGGATGTTTATGATATGATCGTGGGACTCAAAGGCATGTTTAAGAACCAAGCATGGACTTAGAGGTACAATATCTCAAAGTCTTTGTTTGCGTGCAGGTTGGCGGAAGGCAGCCCAGTCAGTCCTTATGTGATCAAGATGATTGGTTATATTGAGAGTTTGGAAAACTTGGTTTTCCACTTGACCAAGATTTGGCCACGGATGTGATTCTCCAGTCGCTCCCAGTGAGCTTTGAGCCGTTCATTTTGAATTTTCATATGAACAGTATGGAGAAAAGCATGGCTGAATTGCATTGGATGCTAAAGACTGTTGAGGATAGCATTAAAAAGAATTCTAGTCATGTGATGATGGTTTAGAAGGATAGTAAGAAGAGAAAGCGCAAGGGAAAGGCTAAAGCTTCATATGCGATCTCCAGCTCTAAGTCTAATCCGACTGGAAAGTCTAAGTCGGGCACTGCTAACTCTGACACTTGCCACCACTGCCATAAGCCTGACCATTGGCGGAGGAATTGCAAGTTGTACTTAGAAGAACAAAAGAAAAAGAAGGGAAGTATGACTTCTACTTCAGGTATAAATGTTATTGAAATTTATCTTGCTACTCATCCAAACGATTCATGGGTATTTTATACCGGATCAATGATTCACACTTACAAATCATTGCAGGGACTGAAAGTGTGCAAGAGACGAATTGGATGTTTGCGTCGGCAATGGTGCAAAAGTTGCTGCGTTGGCTGTCGGCGTTTATTCTTTGTCGTTACCCTCTGAATCAATGATTCACACTTACAAATCGTTGCAGGGGCTGAAAAGGACTAGGAAGTGTGCAAGAGGCGAATTGTATGTTTGCGTTGGCAATGGTGCAAAAGTTGCTGCGTTGGCCGTCGGCGTTTATTCTTTGTCGTTACCCTCAGGATTAGTTTTGGAACTGAATAACTATTATTTCATTCCCACCTTGGGCAGAAATATTATCTCTTCGTCATGTTTAGAGGAAGACGCTTTTGAATTCGTAATAAAGAACAAGTGTTGTTCGATATTTTTGAATGGTATGCTCTATGGTGTTTGTCCATTATTGAATGTCTTATATATTCTGAATTTTGAGGATACACATGTTTATAACATTAATACCAAGAAGCCTCGGCTTAATGATTTGAATCCTACCTATGTTTGGCATTGTCGTTTAGGTCATATAAATGAGAAGCGCATGCAGAAGCTCCATAGATATGGGCTTTTGGAGTCATTTGATTTCGAATTATTTGACACATGTGAGTCTTGTTTACTTAGCAAAATGACTAAGACGTCTTTCACTGGTCAAAGTGAGAGGGCAAATAAATTATTGGCCATTGTACATACTGATGTATGTGGACCAATGAGTTCTACAGCCAGAGGTGGATTCTAGTACTTCATTACTTTTACCGACGACTTTAGTAGATTTTGTTATATCTACCTAATGAGGTATAAGTCAGAATCCTTTGAAATGTTCAAGGAGTTCTAGAATGAGGTACAAAATCATACAGGCAAGACAATTAAATTTCTACGATCGGATCGTGGAGGTGAATATTTGAGCCATGAGTTTATTGATCATCTAAAGCAGTGTGGAATTGTTCCACAGCTGACTCCATTAGGCACGTCCTAATGGAATGGGGTGTCCGAGCGGAGAAACCGAACTTTGTTAGACATGGTCCGGTCAATGATGAGTCAATCTAATATTCCATTGTCATTTTGGGGATTCGCTCTAGAAACTGCTGCTTTCACACTAAACAAGGTTCCATCTAAAGCTGTAGAGAGGACACCATATGAGATATGGACTGGGAACCATCCCGGGTTGTCTTTTCTGAAGATATGGGGTTGTGAGGCCTATGTAAAACGTTTGACGTCTGATAAGCTCACTCCCAAATCTGATAAATGCTTCTTTGTGGGGTATCATAGGGAAACCAAAGGATATTACTTCTATAACCGGGAGGAAGGCAAAGTATTTGTCCCCTAGAATGGTATTTTTCTTAAGAAAGAGTTTCTCTCGAAATGGGTTAGTGGGAGCATGGTACGACTCGAAGAGGTTCGAGAACCACTAGAAAGTGTTTTAGCTTCTACTGAACCGCAACTCGATATGCAAGATGTTGTAGAACCTGTTGCCGAGACACCAGCGCTACGTCGGTCGGAAAGGTTGAGTCGTGCGCCCGAGCGCTTTACGTTTCTAACCACTGGGCAGCATGACATATTATTGTTGGACAATGATGAACCTAAGACCTATTCGGAAGCAGTGATGGGACCAGACTCTGAGAAATGGCTTGGAGCCATAAGATCTGAGTTAGAATCCATGCGAGAGAATCAAGTTTGAAACTTGGTCGATCCACCCGATGGTGTAAAAACTATTGAGTGTAAATGGATTTTTAAGAAAAAGATAGACGTTGATGGAAATGTTCACATCTATAAGGCACGATTGGTAGCGAAAGGTTTCATGTAGATTCAATGTGTTGATTATTGTGAAACATTTTTGTCCGTCACAATGCTAAAATCTATTCGGATCATCCTAGCAATTGCCGCATTTTATGACTATAAGATATGGCTCCTCTTTCTTAAATAGTTTAAAGAAAGGAGCTCTCCTTCCCCTAGTCGAGAGATGAATCTCCCAAGGGTCATCATGAAACCTATGAGTTTCTGCACCTTTTTGGTGTTATTAGATTTCTCCATCTTCATTACTGCAGCTATCTCGACTGGGTTGGCCTCGATGCCCCGGTTGCTGACGATGAACCCGAGTAGTTGTCCTGATGGTACCCCAATGACACATTTGTTGGGATTGAGCTTTCATCGAAACTTCCACAGGTTCTTGAATGTCTTGACGATGATGTTGATGAGGTTATCTTCTTCTTTGGACTTTATAACCACATTGTCGACATAGGCTTCGACGTTGCGGCTGATTTGATTCGAGAGACATCGCTGGATGGCCCGTTGGTACGTTGCCCCTGTGTTTTTGAGCCCAAATGACATGGTGGTATAACAGTATGCTCCGAAGGACATGATGAAAGATGTTTTCTCCTAGTCTTCTTCCTTGAGCCTGATCTGATGATACCTGGAGTAGCAGTCAAGAAAACATAGGAGAGATCATCCTACTGTTGAGTGGATGACTTGATCTGTCCATGGCAATCCGAAGGGGTCCTTTGGGCAGTGCTTGTTTAAGTTGGTGTAGTCGACGCACATTCACTATTGACCCGTTTTCTTTTTTACCAAGACTGGATTGGTGAGCCACTCTAGGTGGTAGACTTCGTGAATGAATCCTGCTGCCAAAGGCGGGTGATCTCGGCCTTGATCGCTTCTTTCCTGTCCTGTGCAAACCTCCGCAGTTTCTATTTTATTGGCTTGGTGGTCAGGTATACATAGAGTTCTTACTCGATCAGTTCCAGAGGAACCTCAGGCATGTCAGAGGGCTTCCATTCAAAGATGTCCATGTTAGAGCGTAGGAAGCTGACGAGCGTGATTTTCTATTTAGGGTCGAGTCTCGCCCTAATGGTTGCTGTCTTTGATGGGCGGCCTTAGAGAGAACAATCTTCTTGGTGCTCGAGGGCGCGGTGGAGATCCTTGAGGAGGATGGTGCTTTAGCTGGTATCTTCTAGGCTTAGGGGGGTCTGCCCGTACTTGCCTAAGGGTTTCCTCAATGCAAACCAACAGGTCGATGGCCTTGGCCAGGGTGAGACTGTCCTTCTCACATGCACGAGAAGTGCCGACGTTTCCCCATACGGTGATGACTCTGTTAGGACCCAGCATCTTGAGTACCAGGTACGGGTAGTGTCCGATGGCCATGAATTTGGCTATGGAAGGTCTTCTGAGGATGGCGAGGAATGGGATGTCATATTCTATGACCTAGAAGATTATATGCTTGGTCATATAATTATCCTAAGAGCCGAACGTGACTGGCAAGGTGATCAAGCTGAGAGGTATGGAGCCTTGTCCTGGTATGATGCCATAGAAAGGAAAATTGTCCTCCTTTCGGAGGCTGTTGACCGATATGCCAAGGTCAACGAGGGATTGGCGAAAAATGATGTCCAATCTGCTCCCCCCATCGATCAGGACTCGCCTCATGCGTACTTTGAATATTATCGGGTCGATAACTAGTTGCCATCGCCCGGTTTTTGGGACATTGGTCCATTGGTCGTACCGGAAGAAGGTGATCGGGACTTCCGACCACCGTAACTATTGAACTTCCTCGAATCTGATGGCGTTGAACCATTAGTCCAAGATCTTCTACTGACGCTTGGACTCAGCCGATGCAGAACCCCCGAAGACGATGTTAACCGTCTTGTGAGGTTCTTGGAAGTCGTTGTTTTCCTAGGGTCTATTATCTTTTCACGGGACATCGTCGTCGTCCCGGCGTCGCTTGCTTTGGCGAGGATTATTTCGAGACTCTTTGACCAACGTGTCTTGCAAGGAATAGCATTTATGCATGGTATGATTGCCCTTGGGATGGAACGGGCAAGGCTTGTCTAGCTCCTCCTGTATGGCTTTGTCTTCTTGGAGTCTCAAACTATAGGCTGTCGCTACTGTTCTTTCTGTCTTTCTTTTCTGATTTTGCTTGATTCGAGAGGATCTTGGTCGATTGTCTTCTCATCGTGGGGATCGAGGGTGATCATCCCTGGTTCGTCGAGACCGACTCTCATGGCATGAACGCTTTATTTTTTCCTTCAAGCGTCTTCGGCATCAGCGTATTTCTCTGCAATAGAGATCATCCGCACTATAGAATTTGGCTTCTTTCTTATGAGTGACCCGTGCAATTTAGAAGTGTGGTGCAGGGCTTTGATGAAATAGTTAATAATGCTATGCTCCTTGACATCCACGATAGTGGTCCTTTTTTCGGAGAACCTCCGGATAAAGCTCCAAAGTGACTCATCCTCTTTCTGACGTAGCTGCTGTAGGTCATATCGAGTCCCTGATTTCTGCTAGGTCCCCTGGTAATTGTCGATGAAAGCCGAGCGGAGTCACACCTAGGAATTGATAGAGTTCCTAGGCAAGCTGGAGAGCTAGTTGTTGGCAGACGAAGAGAGCATGACCGGTAGGTAATTAGCCATTACTCTTTCATCACCGTCGGCTACGTGCATGGCCATGTAGTAGGGTCATAGCCACTACGAGAGATCCATCTTGCCGTCATAAGGCTCGATCCCTGTCGGACGGAATGACTTTGGCCACCTAACTTGTCTCAGCTAACTCGTGAACGTGGGGAAACCACCATGATCATCTCGGCTTCTGCTCCTTCTGTGGTTGCGGCGATTCCCGCTCTCGCCACTGTAGGAGTCAGCTTTATCTGCACTACTGCCAATACTGCTATCACCATCTTCAATGTAGTCTCGATAGTTTGCCCACTTATAGATCTCAGAACATATCTTATTCTATCTTCTCGGGGGCGGCGGTGGTGTGAGGCAGTCATCGTGCGGACTATCGACTAGCGGAGTTTGGTCATGCGACGGTCAATACCGACCCAAACTATCATTCTCCTTGTCTTGTAGGGAAGGAGTTGGCGGTCAGGCCACAGCCGGGGCCAGGCCATTGATCTATGTTGCTGCTACCTAGGCCAAGGCTTTCGCCTGTCGCAGTTCTGGTGTCTCGAGAAGAGAGCCGAGAGCTCTTTTGATTGTCACCAAATTAGCGGCCAGAGTTTTGAAGACCTTCTCGCCATCGAACTCTAGAGTGAACTTGTCCTCGAGGTTTCGGTGAACCCCATCATCCTGTTCGACCTCATTGCCTGTGGCGCATCGGCGCCGCTCATTGCTAGTTGAAGACGCCGCTCCTTTGGCCATCATGATGAGGTTGGTGTTGGGGAAACCTTGCTAAGAGAGGGACCATAGATCGTTACCTCGGGCATGCAATGTAGCAGAATAAGAGTTGGAGTAGTGAGCCGGTCCAACTCGAACATGCCGATATGGTCGAGAAGCCGATGGAGCCATCCTCGGGAAGCCAATCAATGTCGTCTCGAGGTAGCCGATCAGAGTCCTTGAGAAGTAGATGATGACATTCTCGACAGATCTTCTAGGAGCCGATAACAACGCTGATCCAATCAGTGATGTCGACATCGATGAGTGAAGCAGAATAGCAACACCTCTACTGGTATCCACACATCCGAGGTGGGAATACCAGCAGATGGCGTACTAGCACCCGAACGGTCGGCGAGATGGTCAGGCTCTCGAGAGGTGGCGGCCAGGGTTTGCTCTTGGTGGCTAACAACTTAGCATGAGGATCACATCACCATGCGAGGCTGTCGGGGATATGACCCCGGGGCACTTTTCGAGTGCATTTATGGTGATTAGACAAAAGACAGGGTCGGGAAGACAGAGCATTAAATACGACCTGGAAGGGGTCCTAACTGTCAGGGCCCGGAAGGACGCCCGACTACTAGGACTCAGGAGGGCGCCCGACTGCCAGGACTCGGGAGTCCGTTCAATAGTCAGTCCACCTCATCAATGGCAATAAACTCTAGGCCATAACAGTCAAATCAATATAGCGAATAACTGTTGTAATTATTAGCCCACGATCCTAGGTGATTTAAACCGATTTAAAAGGGATTAATGGGGCTGATTAAACCCTGAACGGCAACCCCCCAATCCCTATAGTATATAATACCCATAGACCTCTAGGGCATAATGTCAACAATCTCCCACTTGCACTAGAGTTAACTATATAGATATCTAATACCCATAGACCTAGTATGCGCCTCATGCTTGGGCTATGGGAGCAGCTTTGTCAATGGATCTGCAATATTCAGATCAGTTTGCACTTTACATATATTTACATCTCCCCTATCCACTATCTCACAGATAAGATGATACCACCGAAGTATGTATTTGGACTTCTGGTGTGACCTAGGCTCATTTGCTTATGCGATAGCACCACTATTATCACAATAGAGATCTATCGGACTAGAGGCACTAGGAACAACACTAAGCTCATAAACAAATTTATTGATCCAAACAGTCTCCTTAGCTGCTTGAAGCAGCTATGTACTCAGCTTCTATTGTAGAATCAGCCACCGTCTCTTGCTTAGAACTCTTCTAGCTTATCGCTCCACCGTTAAGACAGAAAACAAATCTAGATTGTGATCTGTAGTCACCCTTGTCAGTTTGGAAGCTTACATCAGTGTAACCACTTACAACGAGCTCTTCCTCACCTCCATAAACAATGAACATATCTTTAGTCCTTTATAGCTATCCAGTGACTCTCACCTGGATCCGATTGGTATCTGCTCGTAATACTCAAAACATACGAGACATCTAGGCATGTACATAGCATGGCATACATGATGGATCCAATTGCCGAAGCATATGAAATCCCATTCATCTTATCTCGCTCATTAGGTGTACTCGGATACTGAGTCTTGCTGAGATTTATGCCATGTGATATTGGTAGGAAATCTTTCTTGGAATCCTGTATGTTGAACCTCTTCAACATCTTATCAATGTACATGTCCTGGCTTAATCCAATTAGCTTCCTTGATCTATCTCTATAGATCTTGATACCTAGAATATATGCTGCTTCTCCTAAGTGCTTCATAGAGAAACTATTTTTCAATAAAGACTTAATAGACTCCAGCATAGGTATATCATTTCCGATCAATAATATGTCATCCACATATAGTATTAGAAATATAAGTGTGCTCCCACTAGCCTTCTTATAAACAAAAGGCTCTTCTTCGTTTTTGATGAAACCAAACCCTTTGATTACATCATCAAAATGAATATTCCAACTCTGAGATGCCTACTTCAATCCATAAATAGATTTCTGTAGTTTACATACCTTTTTGGCTGATTGTGGATCGATAAACCCAGTCGGCTATGTTATGTACACATCCTCACTCAGATTTCCATTAAGGAAAGCTGTTTTGACATCCATCTGTCATTTTTCGTAATCAAAATATGCAGCAATCGCTAGAATGATCCAAATAGACTTTAGCATTACGACGGGCGAGAAGGTTTCACATAATCAACACCTTGAATTTGCTTGAAACCTTTAGCTACCAATCACGCTTTATAGATGTGAACATTTTTATCTATGTCTATTTTCTTCTTAAAAACCCATTTACACTCAATGGTTTTTACACCATCGGATGGATCAACTAAGTTCTAAACTTGATTGGTATACATGGATTCAAGCTCGGATCTCATGGCTCCAAACCATTTCTTAGAGTCTGATCCCACCATCGCTTCTTCATAGGTCTTAGGCTCATCGTTGTTCAACAATAATATATCCTGTTCCTGAGTAGTCAAGAACATGGACCTCTCAAATGCATGTCGTACTCTCTCTGACCTACGTGGTGCAACAGGTTCTTCAACACCTTGATTATCCTGTTGTGTTTCTGTGGGAGTTAAAACATTTTCAGATGTTTCCCGAACCTCTTCGAGATGCACCGAGCTCCTACTAACCTTTCTCGAGAGAAACTCTTTCTCTAAGAATACACCATATCGAGCGACAAACACTTTGTCGAGTTCTTGGTTATAGAAACAATATCCTTTGGTTTCCTGAGGATACCCGATAAAGAAGCACTTGTCGAATTTGGGAGTAAGCTTATCTGATTGTAAACGCTTTACATAAGCTTCACAATCCTAAATTTTAAGAAAAGACGGATTAGGACGACGTCCTGTCCATATCTTATATGGAGTCTTTTCAACCGACTTTGATGGTACCCTGTTTAGTGTGAAAGCGACTGTTTAAAGAGCATATCCCTAGAAGGATAATGGAATATCACTTTGGCTCATCATTGATCGAACCATATCTAATAAGGTATGATTTCTCCGCTCGAAAACCCCATTCCACTGAGGTGTTTCGAGTGGAGTCAATTGTGGAATGATTCCGCACTCCTTTAGATGATTATGAAACTCAAGGCTCAAGTATTCTCCTCCATGATCCGATCATATAAACTTGATTGTCTTTCCTAAATGATTTTGTACTTCATTCTGGAATTCTTTAAACTTTTCAAAGGACTCCAACTTATGCCTCATTAGGTAGATATATCCATATCTACTAAAGTCGTCGATAAAAGTTATGAAGTATTGAAAACCACCTTTGGCTATTGAGCTTATTGATTCACACACATCAGTATGTATGAGTGCCAACAAGTCACTTGCCCTCTCACTCTGACCTGTGAAAGGTGCCTTTGTCATCTTGCCAAGTAAACAGGATTCACACGTCTCAAATGATTCAAAACTAAAAGAGTCGAGAAGACCACCTTTATAGAGCTTCTCCAAGCGTATCTCATTTATATGACCTAAGCGACAATGCCAAATAAATATGGGATTCAAATCATTGAGAATTGCCTTTTCGTACTAATGTTATAGATATGAGTTTCTTCAAGTTTTAAAACGTATAATCCATTCTCCAATGGAATATGACAATAGAACATATCTCCAAGATAACCTAAACAACCATTATTCATTGATCTAAAGTCATAACCTTCTGCTTGCAAGCATGAAGCAGAAATTATGTTTTTACATAGAGTTGGAACACAATAACAGTTATTTAATTTCAAAACTAATCCTGAAGGTAGAGACGATGGCATGGTGTCAACAGCAACCGCAGCAACTCTTGCTCCATTGCCTACGTGAAGATCTACTTCGCCTCTAATCAAACTTTAACTTCTTCTCAGACGCTGCAACGACTTGCAGATGTGAGCAACTGATCCGGTATCAAATACCCAAGAATTAGAAGATGAAGTAGCAAGATTGATTTCTATAACATTTATACCTGAAACGAAAATCGTACTTCTCTTCTTCTTGAGATCTTCCAAGTACTTCTTACAGTTCCCCTTTCAATGACCAAGCTCCTTATAGTAAAAGCATACTGCATCTTGAGCCACCCCTTTCTTGTCTTTCTTGGTCTTAGAATTGCTCACGATCTCATCGGGAGTCAACTTCTTCTTGACCGCATATTTCTTAACATGGGGCTATTTCTTGCCTTTCTGCAGCATCAGCACATGACTGCTGTTTTTCTTAATGCTTTCCTCAGCAGTTTTCAGCATCCCATTCAGTTCCGTCAAGGTTTTGTCCATGCTATTTATATAATAATTGAGTATGAATGGTTCAAAACTTGATGGTAGAGATTGAAGAATCATATCAGTGGCCAACTCTTGGCTAAGGAGAAAGCCTAGCTTTTCTAGACTCTCAATATAACCAATCATTTTAATAACATAGGGACAGACGGGATTTCCTTCAGCAAGCCTGCATGCAAACAAGGATTTTGAGGTGTTGAACCTCTCGACCCTTGCTTGGTTCTCAAACATGCCACGCAGTCCCACAATAATATTGTAAGCGTATGTGGTCTTATATTGCTTCTGAAGCTTAGAGCATATTGTGGCAAGCATGAGATAGCTCACATCAAGGCAATCATTAGTGTGCTTCTCATAAGCATACCGTGCAGCCGCAGTAGCATTATCTGACAAGTCATCAGGGTAGGGACTTTCAAGAATGTACTCTTTTCGCTCTTGCTTAAGAATAATTCTCAAATTTCTATATTAATCCATAAAGTTTGTTCCATTAAGCTTTTCTTTCTCAAAGATAGATCGCAAATTAAAAGAACTGGACGTGGTAGAAGCTGACATGATCTACAACACAGGACATACAAAGTTTAGCCCCTATGTTTATGTTAATCTTTCATTAAACTATTCAACAAAAGATTCTCCCACTATGTTTTGGAAACCAAAACCTCCCTCTCGGTTATATAGTGGGTCAGGATCCTTATTTCACTAATTCCTAGTGAGCTTTGGCATCACTGCTAGAAATTAATGACACGGGGTAAGCAACACCTTGCTAATCACATCTCCATGTGACTCCTGTTTGTTGGGTTAGCATCACCATACTCCAGCCCCAACCTGATGCCCTAAGGTCCAAAACTGTTTTGATAACTTTATTAAGCAAACCAAAGCTTCCGCATATAGATATTTGACATCTATCCTAACTTGCAATGGTAATTGCTGGCACTCTGCTTTGGCAGACCCACCAAATGATGAATATTATAATGTTAGGTGCAGCAATTGGAAAGACATCGAAAACTTAATTTTTCTGAGAGATTCTATCCTATCATGGCATCAGATCAAACATGATATAGCATGAAAATGAGATAGAAGATATCATAGATAAACATATTTAACTGTGAATTAGTATGGCCCAAATAAATGGTGATCTCCATCTCCATTTATGGTGTAGATGATCTCCATCGTCTACATCACTCCTTCAGGCCACCATGCTTGAAATCCTATAATCTTATATCTAGACTACTACTATAATAGCTAGAAAATGAAGATTACAAATATTGATTCAAACACCCGACACGCAGGTCGACAAATACAGCAGAGACAGCTCAACCATAAGCTAAAAATCATGGCATGCAAGCCATGCATAAGAGTTACATGCATCACATATATCTCTTACAATTTGTATTGGGCCATACCATTCACATCATTCTCTGCAAAAACAAGTTAGACGTAGAATCGTATTCTAGCTAATGATGTAAACAAGGACTCTATACAAGAAGTGCACACACGGTGGTCCCGCTAGTCGATTAGCGGGCTGGGGGGTCGAGTGGGAGGACGCCCCCTCACGGGTTGCAGGGCAGTGCCCTGTCTACCAGCGAAAATCATAAATCCGATCTATGAAATTGCTTTAGAAAAACTGTTCGGGATAAACAATTTACCCTGATCCGAGAGAACCTCTTGAGAATCAGTTTTTCCTTAGCCGATGGGGTCGTCCAGGTGGTCGGGCGATGCGCTCGAGAGCTAGCGATAGTGGTCGGAAAGACCAGTCAGGAGGTGCTCGAGCCGACTAGATTGGCAACGTACTCAGATTACGATATGTGTTTGCATCCGATGCAACAACATATAGCGATTCGAGTGTTACGAACCAATCTACAACTACCCTATATACCGATTGATCTCATCAACCTATGCTGCCGATTGATTCATCTCATGAACCGGTCGACCTAGACTATAATAGATCCAATCTACTATGACTGTATATCAGCTAGATACACCGATCTAGATCACAATCTACACAATATGACTCTGATACCACTGTTGGGGAACGCGTTGGCTACGCTAGCCGAAAATAAAACTTTTTCTACAGCATACACCAGGAAACCTTGCTAAGAGAGAGACCATAGATCATTACCTCAGGTACGCAATGCAGCAGAAGAAGAGTTAGAGTAGTGAGCCAATCCAACTCGAATGTGCCAATGTGGTCAAGAAGCCAATGGAGCCGTCCTCATGAAGCCGATCAACGTCGTCTCGAGGTAGCCGATCAGAGTCCTTGAGAAGTAGACGATGATGTTCTCGACCGATCTTCTAAGAGCCGATAACAACGCTGATCCAATCAGTGATACCGACACCGATGAGCGAAGCACAATAGCAACGCCTCTACTGGTATCCACACATCCAGGGTGGAAATGTCGACCGACGGTGTACTAGCACCAGAGCGGTTGGCGAGATGGTTTGGCTCTCGAGAGGTGGCGAAAAGGGTTTGCTCTTGGTGACTAACAACTTAGCACGAGGATCGCATCACCATGCGAGGCCAAAAAGCTCTAGCTTTCCTGCGCCCTGCACCCTCATATATATAGACGTCCTAGCTTGGGCCCTCTCGGGCCCAACCAGGACTCTACTCAGATCCCCATCTGACCTGTTCAGATCTCTATGCAAACCGTCTAGATCTCTATCCAAATTGAGCCCAATTTGAACCCTATTCGAATCTAATGTTCTAACCCGTTAAGTGTGTGAGCTTGTAGGTTCACACATAGCTTGGTTAACATATGAAAACTCCTTTTCATATTTCGTTAACAGTGGCCTCTAGCAAAGCATATTAACCCAAGTATACGTAAAGATCATATCGGCTGAACCTTGTAATGTTCCATATGTACATATCCCTTTGCCTCACGATATCAATCGAGCATAAGGTGAGATTTGTGCCATCCTATCATTACCTGTGATTAACTTCTTAATCACGTTGGCATGGCCATGCACTTCTATAATCCATTACATTGAGGAGCCCAGAGATATCTCTCCTATTAAGGAGGGGCAAATTATATCTTGACCACTCACATCCCACTACATGTTTCATAGCAGATCCGATGACTACTTTTATAACTACCCAATTACGGAATAGCTTTTTGTAGTCCCAAAGTAAGGTACTACGTATGTTGGGAACCATGATAATCTCATATCTAAGAACTTTATATAAATACTGCTGAGACCAACTGATGACACGCAGAATCTCAACAGTGCCTCATAGTGAGTCTATCTAGCATATGTTCTCTAACATACGTCTATGTTATTGAGTTAGTATCTCTATACCTATGATCTATGAGATATGATCATCAATCAATACACATGTCGATCTCAGTTATATCTATTCCATATATGACCTATATCCGATTAGAGATCATTTAGAAATAGTCATATTATGAGTCTCATGAACAAGTCGCATACTTGTTGATTTATAGTGACAATCTATTTTAAGGAACAATAACTTTGTTTTATAAACATAGTATGCCACGTACAACATCTCCATGTTGACTCTAGGACATAATGCTAATAATTGGTCAGGAATCGAGGGCTATTTAATCATCGACCAGCCACAAGCCCACCGACCGACCTGGCTTCTGTCAACCGGCACCGAACAGTTTAGGACTTTTCACTAGAGACGATGACGTAGTGCTCGGGGCCGACCGGTCCCCGGGCATGGCTCGACCGACTGCCCTATTCAAGGGCCGAAGGAGGAACTGAAATGTTTGACTTGGCCATTCCGTGAGTAACGTTCGATGAAGGACTCGATAAGACAAGTTGTCTCGTCGAATCTCCGATGAACGCTAAACTCCTGAACATGAACAAGGAGCCGGCCAGCACGAGGAAATCCAAGGGAGATGCCATCGAACCCTAGTGAAAGCAACGTGATCCTCTACCTGGCATGCCAACTATCGGTGAATCATCGAGCAGTTCACCCAAGGGGCAACCAAGGTGGTGATTAGATATGTGTAAGGGAAGCCCAGCGTCTTTAAACCCAATGATCGACTATAGAACACAAGAGCCAAGGTTTATACTGGTTTAGGTCTCCCAAAGGATAATAACACTACGTTCAGTGTTTTGGTGTATAATATGATGGTTGTGCTTATAATACGACGCAATTAAGCTATGAAGGCTCAAAGCGTCGAAAGCAAGAAGAATAACTTGAGATTGGATGCTCAAAGCTTATCCTTTGGGGGGTGACTTATCTCCTTTATATACTCAGGAGATGAGCTTAACAACCTAGGACTCTACTCTGAGTCGATCTAAGATTGCTTACCGAACTCGGGTACTAAATCCCTAATTACATGGATTCTGGTATAAACATATCTCTATATCACATATCTGGAGTCTAATTACCCAATAAGGACTAAACTTTCCTTATCGGAGCCAAACCCCCTCCATAGGCCATACCGGACGGTAATGCTAGACTTGGCCTACTCTCAATCCGGACTGATAAGCCTAATCGTGAGGTACCCGGGGGTCACATCTCCGACAATGGGCGTTGCCATCACCGTCACCATTAATCTCCTCTCTCTCTCACTGGCTAGCCGGATCGATCGAGAGATGGTGATTAATGATTAATTGAATACCGTAGTGCTAATGATTAATGGTGTGATTAGTACTAGGGATGGATTTGGATCGGATACGCATGGAATCAAATCCAGATATCACTATTTACCATATTTTATTTCGGATTCGAATACGGATACGAATATTTTCGAATACAAATATAAATAGATAGTTCGAATTTAGATCTAGATCCGGATGTTTACTTAAGTTTAACTTGAAATGAATATAAAAATGAAAAGTATAAAAACCGTTTATATTTTAATTGATCAAATTTGATTAATCAACAAAAATTTTGTAAATAGTACATATGAACATGCACCACAAATATAATCAATTAAAATTTTGTGAATTGAACATAATCAATCAACCAACCAAATATTTTCACTTCAGCAGCGTAATAGAAACATATGCGGTAGTTGTTTTTTTCTGTTCTACACTTCAATAATATACGTTTAGAGCAACAACAATATACAATATCAAACACTCAAATTATGTACATATGCTCTATTACTTGTATGACCATGAAATATATAAATAAAACCATTTTTCATAACTACTTAAAGAATTTGTTCAAATTCAAATAATTTTTTTGCAAATAAAAAGTAAACGATAATTTAATCATCCTACTATCTTGTACTACTAGAAAACTCCCACTAATTTATGTGTTTTATAATTATATAAAGAATAAATAAATCACACATATTAATATAGTAATGTCATGTCATCCTGAGTCTCTAATAGTCTGATCTGTGTGAAATCATAAAACGGATACGGATGTATCCATTTTCATATCCATATTCAACAGAAATTCGGATACCCGTTTCTATATCCATATTTACCAAACGAGTTCGAATGTTTTCATTTACTGAATATTTAATTTGAATATAAATACGGATATCCATATTTATAATTTATCGAATATGAATAAAAATAATTCGGATATTTTCACATCCGTATTCATCCCTAATTAGTACGTAGCGGTACTGGTAGTAGTCGATGCCGTCATTTAATCGCAGGAGCAAATATATAGCAAATCATGCTCCATGAAAAGACGCTCCATCAAACACTTCCGGCCATTCGTTGGATCGAATCGTTGCATATATATGGATGTTCGCTCCTTTAAAAAAATATTTTTAGTGTTTTAACTTGTTCAAAAATACTTAATTTCTATCTACTTACACATCCTTTGTTCATAAATTAACAAATTTTATTTCTGCAATGTAATTTTACTATCACATCTTGATATCTTATTTTTATCATTAATTTATTGATGTTGTCTAGAAAGTAAAATATTTGTAGTATGTTGATACATACGAGAAAAAAAAGACTATAACGTCACTCTCATTCATTCGATGAGAGGCACGTTGAAAGTGGAAAGGTCTACGGCTAAGATAAAAATAAAATTGAATTAGAGACCATTAATAGTACTTTATAATCCTTATGTAACATGAGACAGACACAGAGAGCGTGTACTAATTGTATATAATATAGTGGTTTGTATAATCGCTTGAATCTTGGTACTACTCCAAGTAACTATGATCTATAGTAAGGGACAAGTAGGGATGTCAGTCGCGTACCACGAGTATAGAAAGTGCATATAAATATTCATACCAAAAAAATTATATACTCGTACCTATATCCATTATCCGTGATGGGTAAAAACCCATATCCATATCCTTCACCCCTGGGCATCGTATACCCACAAGTATACATGTTTACATGCCATATCTATACAGGGTGGGGGCGACGCCAAAGACCGGCAGGTGGCATGGAAGGCCGGTGCAGGTGGTCAGCATGGGAGCCAGCAGTACGAGGGCCTGACTCTAGGGGGTGGGCGGGAGGCCACCAACATCAAAGGGGGTGTGGGAGGACGGTGTCAGGGGGTGCAGGAGACCGGTGCAGCATAGAGTGCACAAGGCTGTCGACGTCGAAGGGGGCTGACACAAGAGGCCGCTAGCAGGGGAGGGTGCACGGGAGGGCAGCGCGCATGGAATGCGCGAGACCACCGGTGCCAGGGGGCACAGGAAGGTGGCACGGCATTAGGGGCGTGTGAGGCCGCTGGCACAGGGGTCATGACATGCACTAATTCAGACACAAGTATCATTATTTTTTATTATGAAATATTAATAGATAAATTAAGCAGAGCTTTCACATATATATTAATAAAATTGTATTCATATAAATTTGACATCAATACTCTTTTCAAAGTAAAATATATCTATGTTTCATGCTCTCACAAATACCATTATTCCTAAGAATAAGAAAACAAGCAGCTGAAAGTATATCATTCGATGAACCATTGAATTTGAATAAAGCAAGGTTCGTGTTCATCTGGACTTCCATTTCTTTCGTCAATTTATTAGACATACTTCTAGTAATTGGACCTACAATATTAATAGGTTTTATATGTTATTTAGATACTGTATCTATACTAGACATGTCCTCATTAGGCGTTGCAGGAGGCCGCTAGTGCTGGGGGTGGGACACAAGAGGCCGACACGGCATGGGGGTGCTGGAAGAGCTGGAGATGTGATGTGCCTGTGAGAGGTGGAGGGAGGCGTTAGGGCTGGCGGCCAGAGTCTAGAGATGAGAAGGGTGAGATTAGGGTTTTTTATTTGGAATGGTTTATATACTCATGCTAAATGGGTAACTGGACGTAGCGAGTATGGGTAGTCAATACCCATATCCGTACCCGTCGGATACAAGTTTTGATCCGTTAAAATATCCACGGGTATAAAACTAGAAACATATCTAACCCTAATAGAGTTTTTACCTAGATAAACAAATATATAGTTAAAATTAGGAACATATCCAACTATTAATAAACTATGCTAATTAGTATTAATCTTTAGTAATTATCATTAGTGATAACTTAAGATATCACTATTCATCACAAAAATACCTATAATAATAACTAGTTATGGCTAATAACATCTAATTATAATTAATTTTTAGCTAAAAATACTTAATAACCACTAATTTTAACTAATCATAGATAATTAGCGTAGTTAATAGAACCTGGGTGACGACGTTCATCTTTACCGTACGGAACGATTCATCGTCTAGAAGGAATATTCTGAGAATCTGAACCAACCCATCCTAGATGGCTTCGTGCAATACAACTAATGAAATGGGCTCGTTTTTCGAAGCTGCATCAAACCATCCTGAATAGCTTTGGTTCAAGCAAAAGATCTCAATATACTTAAGGTTGGCGGGATGGGATAGCGTCTACCCGGTACACATCGTCTTTTTTAGCTTGACTGTCGGATGCTTTTGGCCGTGGTTGATATTGCTTTTGCATCCTCCAGGCGATATTTAATAATTTGTCACTCTTAAAAATTATATTTAATTATTCAATACTTTAGTCTATCGTCATAGACTCAAATAATCTTACATATCATTCACGTAGATGATAAATAATTGAATTGAATCTAGCCCACTCGCATGCTTCCTTTCGCGGTAGCCGAGGATCCATCCCGGCGTGGTGCGGTTGAGGCCGTGCGCGGGGCGGAGGCGAAGGCATGGCAGCCGTGCCTACGAGGGGCGGCTTCGATGGCGCGGCGGCCACGGCTACGGGTGATGGGTGACGGATGATGGCGTCGACGGCGCGGTGTGTCCTCGTGCTCCCGCTCATCTTCCTCTGGGCGCTCTCGGAGCTCCTCCCCGCTGCCTACCACTTGGAGGTCACCTCCCCACGGCTCGCATGCGTCTCCGTCCTTGTCTTTACCCTCTTCTTGTATGAGATCCTCCTCTCTAGCCTTTCCCTCTGGCGCGCCCACTGCTCCGCTCGCCTCCGCGAGGAGCGCAACGCCCACGCCCTCGAGCTCTAGAAGCTCTGCAAGACCGCCGGGGGTAGGGGCGGGAGCGCCACGTCCGGTGGCAAGATGGGCAAGGGCCCGCCGCTTCCCGCGCCGCCACCGCCGCCACCGCCGAGGTGCCAGGTGGATAGGCACACTTTAATTCAAAATGTCACTACGTAAATGCCATTCTTTGATTCATGTAATACATGATTGACTGCAATGTTCCTTTGGTATGTAGCCATGTAGAGATGCTAATTTGCTAGGAATGGCATTGTGCAATTGCAGGCTGAGAGCAAGGTGGAGGATAGCACTGAAGTAATAAACCAAAGAAGAGGGTGAGGACGGAATAGGACAGCCCCCTGCTGGGAATAAGATGCCTACAGATACTGCAGAGATAAAAAGAATGGTGAAATCGAAATATCCAGTCGTTGATGAAAATCTTGACCTAATCGTGGACGTACATCATCTATAATGCAACTAGAAATTATTATGCCTTTTGTCATGGGCTGCCACGGCTGGCTTGGGCTAGCCGCAGCCCCAGTCCACCCAAGGACTAGCCGGCCCTTGATGGATTAGGAATTAGTTCCCGTGTTAGTTAAGGATTGGTTTTGTTAGTTAAGAGTTAGATTCCTTGTTAGATAAGATTAGTTATGT
>KE371019.1:340365-358741 GCA_000418225.1 Zizania latifolia
TTAAGGATTGGTTTTGTTAGTTAAGAGTTAGATTCCTTGTTAGATAAGATTAGTTATGTTAGATCTATTAGGCACTATAAATATAGATGTAAGCCCTTCAGGCATATTCAAGCAATAAAGAGTATTGATCTGAAATCTCCCTCAATTCTGTCTAGAGTCTCCCCCGTTCTCTGAAGTCTCCCCAGTTCTCCAACATAGCTCGGCAAAGGGATCAATCCTGCGCCAACCTATCCTACCGCTACGATCGACGCAGTCGAGGGCCCCCAACCCTAGGTGCTGACGCCCTTGACAACTTAATATCAACATCTAGAAGGTCCTCCGCACGCTGTCCGTCGATCAACCCACCCACGCCACCGCCGCCGATCAGCCCGCAACCACCGTCGCCACGCCTCCCACCAATCAGACCACCCACACCACCACCACTGATCAGCCCACCCACGCCACCACCGCCGCCGACATGTCCACAGCAAAAGATCCCCAACCTACCCTGGCCGAGATGATGGTCCAGCTCAGGGACCTCACCATCGTCATCTGTGCCCTGTCCACTACCACCGCCGATAATTCCTGAGCAATCCAGCGCCTACAGCCACCGCCGCACCATGGGGTCCTTCCTTCAGACTCGCAGCACGCCGGCGATCACCGCAGCAATAGGCCACCGAGGTTCTAGAAGATGGACTTCCCCAAGTATGATGGCAAGGGCGATTCACTACCCTTCCTCACCCGCTGCGAATCATACTTCTTCCAGCAGCGCATCATCGAGGAAGAGAAGGTATGGATGGCGTCATACAATCTCATCGATGCCGCGCAACTCTGGTATATGCAGATCCAAATAGACGAAGGCACCCTGGCATGGCGAAGGTTCTCGGAGCTCCTGAACCTGCGCTTTGGACCGCCCCTCTGCTCCAATCCCCTGGGCGAGCTCGCTGCATGCAAGCGCATGGGATCCGTGGAGGAGTTCCAAGACCGCTTCCAGGCGCTCCTGCCACGCGCAGGCATCCTCACCGAGCAGCAGCGCGTCTAGCTGTTCACCGCCGGTCTGCAGCCCCCGCTCAGCCTCGACGTCGAACTGCATAACCCGCAGTCCCTCGCCGTCGCCATGAGCTTGGCTCGCAAGTTGGAGCTTGGCGATCAGTGCACCGCTGCCCTGGTCCCGACCCAAACGCCATCACACCATCAGGATCTTGGCCTCCTACCCACACTGCCAGCCCACTTGGCACTCCCAGCGTCATTCCCGCCACTGACCTCTACGACAACACCGGTCACGGTAGAGGAACGACCGATAAAACGACTGTCCAAGGCAGAGGTGGAGGAACGTCGTCGTCTCGGGCTCTGTTTCAACTGCAACGAGAAATTCGGTCCTGGCCACTACAGGGTTTGCCCGCGCATCTTCCTCCTTGACTTAGCCATCGACGACGACTCCGCACCAACCGACCACACGGACACCAAGCCACATATCGCTCTCCACGTCATCACCGGTGTCCGTCCATGCGAGACAATGCAAGTGCGTGTGCAGATGGGTAGCGCCTCGCTTCTTGCCCTCCTTGACTCGGGTGCCACCCACAACATCATCTCTGAGAAGGCAGCCGATCATACCACCCTACATCGACTCCCTCACGACCAGTTGTAGGTCAAGTTGGCCACCGGTGAGAACGTGCCATGCCCAGGCGTGTACCACGACACCGTTTTCAAGATCGGCAATGAAGCTTTTCAAGCAGATTTCTACGCACTGCCCTTGGTCGACTACGACATAGTCCTAGGAACGTAGTGGCTAGCATCACTCGGGGCAATCACCTGGGATTTTAGTACACTCTCCATGTCCTTTTGGCGCGGGAGTCACACGGTTTCTTGGCACGGCCTCTCCAGTCCGCCGCATCGGAAGACGTCGACAGTACCTCGCCCGCTCTGTCAGCTCGAGGATGAGCTGGTCTTCAAAGGAGGGGGGAGATGTCATGGGCTGCCACGGCTGGATTGGGCCAGCCACAGCCCCAGCCCACCCAAGGACTAGCGGGCCCTTGATGGATTAGGAATTAGTTCCCGTGTTAGTTAAGGATTGGTTTTGTTAGTTAAGAGTTAGATTCCTTGTTAGATAAGATTAGTTATGTTAGATCTATTAGGCACTATAAATATAGATGTAAGCCATTCAGGCATATTCAAGCAATAAAGAGTATTGATCTGAAATCTCCCTCAATTCTGTCTAGAGTCTCCCCCGTTCTCTGAAGTCTCCCCCGTTCTCCAACATAGCTAGGCAAAGGGATCAACCCTGCGCCAACCTATCCCACCGCTACGATCTACGCAGTCGAGGGCCCCTAACCCTAGGTGCCGACGCCCTTGACACCTTTGAAAATTGAAAGCAGAGCTGAGCAATTAAAGAAGGAACGGCTGGAAATGGTGTGTTCGGTTGATCTTCTGTGGATTTCATATCTTCATATTTGTTTACTTTCAAAGATGTTGGGGGGATAACATAATGCAATTTCTTGCATTGGCATTTAAGCAGCTCATGTATGGTTAGTGTTGAAAAGTATGCAGGCCAGTGGTTAATATTGTGGAATGGCTCCTTTGGATGCTGATAATGATAGGAGTAATTCTCATCCAGCTGATGTTGTCCACTATTATTTTGTATATATTTTTTCCTGGGGCCTGCAAATAGTTCCAAGGTCATTAGGTCAACTATTAACAAATCTTTAAGTAAAGATATTTCAGTAATGTAGATTCACGGGGTGACGATGTTTGACTTTTTTTCATATATTTTTGTGTCATGATGTTTTTGTTGTCTTCTTGATGGTACTCATTGGTTGGACATGCCTCCTACTTTTCATCCCAATGGAACCTTATTCATCTTATAATGAAACATTACAGAGATTAATTGTGATTGTAGTTTCTAACTTGAACACTTTGAACACCCAGGATGAGTTATTAATATTCTGTCTATTAACAATCATGTGGAGCTAATAGCGCCTTTTGTTGTTTCAGTCACCTGCCACCATTTACATTGAGTTATCCATAATTAAGTTTGGACAACCAAATTTGATGTATTATTAAGACTTTGGTGGTTTATTTTAAATATGAAAAATTCTGAGCTATTCATCTAATAGTTCTGACTTTTGATGTTGATTATCTGCGCACTGTGTTTTGATGGATTCAGTTGTGCCCTTGTTGCTAATTTCCCCATCTGTCAGTATTTGCAACTGCATTCTTGAATCTTGATTCCTCTCTACAGATTGTTGGGGAAATATGTTTCCAGTACTTATTTCTCTAGAGTGTTGGAAAACCTGTGTTTAGTGTTTACAGATAATTACATGGTTCTATTTATATTGGAACTGATGTTTGTTTAATATTTGCTTAAATGGACCTTTTCTGTCTGCAGGAAAACCATTTCTCTTTGTTGCAGCAGGAGACTGAGAAACTCCGTGGAGATATTGATAAAATGAGGGGTGAACTGAAGTCGGTATTAAATTATTGAGCTTTTTATAACAGGAATATACACTAGCACACTTGGTCTGATTCTCTTGTGCTTCATTTTGCATGATACAGGTATGAGATTGACAAAATGACAAAGTCACTACAGGACAGCGGCTGGATCTAAACCTTGAAAGAGGGTAAGTGTCAGGTGGGGCCTCACATATAGCCGGCGCAAGGGGAAGAAGCAAGCGGCAGCAGGGGATCCGGCTGAAGAAGGCAATGGGCTCAAGGAGATCAGATAAGTATCAGTTAAATAGATTTGATTAGCTCTTAAGTTAGCAAGTCAGGATTTAGTTTGTTATTAGATCAATCTGTTAGATCAAACTATTAGGAAGGAGATCGGTATTATATAAACCAATCTCTGCACTTTATTTTGGCATGCTTGAATAATATTGGCAATTGCCTAAGATCAAACCGTGTCCCTTGCCTTGCTGGTGTGACGCCACAGCGCCACCACGCCGGAGAGGACCAGGGCCGCGGCTGGCGACTTCGCTCAAGTATCATTTGCGTACCTTTGTTCCATCGAATTCGGTTGAAGCCCTGGCCGATGACAATCTGGTATCAGAGCTCGCTGGTTCTGCTTCTGCCGCCATGAGTTCGCCATCCACCACCGGGTCAGGGAGCGGGATTGAGGAGGCGTTGAAGGCCATCATGAAGTGTCTGGACACCATCGAGGAGAAGCTGCAGCCGATCCAACCCTTAGAGGAGAGGGTCGCCGCGCTAGAGGTGATCGTCCAAAATTCTGGACGCCAGCCCCCTCCGACCATCGTCAATCAGGCGGATCCCCCGCCGCGCAACCAGGGAGGGGGGCGCATGAACCGTTGCCGGGCCGACAGCGACGACGATGATGACAAGGGGGATCCCCCGCCGCTCCACTATGGAGGGGGGCACTAGAACCGTCGTCGGGCCGGAGACGATGACTGTGACGACCAGGGTGGCGATGTCGTGCCAACCGCCCACAAACTCAAATTTCCCAAGTTCAACGGCACCGGTGACCCGCTGCCTTGGCTCAACCGGTGTGAGCAGTACTTCCACGTCCGCCGTACGCCGGAGCACAAGAGGGTGGCACTCGCTGCATTCTACCTCCTCGACGACGCCCAACTATGGTTCATCGGATGGAACTCAATGGCGGGCGCCCGACATGGCAACAATTCGTCAAGCTCATCAACGCACGCTTCGGGCCGCCCCTCACCGACAGCCCGATCGGCGAACTGGCGATGCTGCGGCGCACCAGATCAGTGGACGACTACAGCAAGCGGTTCATCGCCCTCTCTTGTCGGGACACGTCGCTGACGGATCACCAACAGGTCCGATTGTTCGTCACGGGTCTGGGCAACCCGTTGCGGACGGACGTATCGCTTCAGCAACCGGCATCTCTCGACGACGCCATCATCTTCGCACGGGCATATGAACAGCGGAACACATCATGCGATGGCCCGGCACCGCAAGTCAGCCGGTCCACCAGCCGATTATCCACCCGGTCGGCCAGATCAGCGTCGTCAACACCGGCCACATCGGGACCAGCAGCTTCCTCAGCATCCATCAATGGCAAACGAGAGTCCAACACTATCCGTTTGTCACCAACAGAGATCACGCAACGCAGGAAAGAAGGGAAGTGTTTCCATTGCGATGAATTATTTGCTCCTGGTCATAAATTGTAGTGCAAGCACATCTTCGCCATCGAGGTGGTTGACGATGGGGAAGGAGAACATTCGGATGTAGAGGAAGAGCCAACAATCTCCATACACGCCATCACAGGCATTCAGTCACGTTCGGGGCGCACAATGCAGATCGAGGTGGACATCAACGGCACACATATGCTCGCTCTGCTGGACTCGGGGTCGACTCACAATTTTGTTGACACCGAGGCGACGGCGCGCGTAGGCGTGGTCCTGGCAAGCCTGGGAGGACTACGCGTAGCGGTGGCTAACGGCGACAAGCTAACATGTCCAGGATGCTGCCAAGAGCTACCCATCTACATCCATGGCGAGCAATTCATCATCGATTGCTACGGGCTCGCCTTGGAATCATATGACATGGTCCTAGGGATCCAGTGGCTGGAGTCCCTTGGGCCAATCGTCTGGGACTTCAGTCGCCGCACCATGGCCTTCGTTAGGGACGGCCACCATGTCACATGGGCGGCACCAGAGGCCTCTTCACCGCCATCGCCACTCCTCGTGGCGACAACGGACCTCATGGACGACCTCCTCCTCACGTTCGCACCACTCTTCGCCGAGCCTAAGGGCCTACCGCCGCCACGCCAGAGGAGCCACCGGATCTAGCTGCTGCCTAGAATAGCACCTGTGGCTGTCCGACCCTACCTCTATGCCCACAACCAGAAGGCAGAATTAGAGCGCCAGTGTGCAGAGATGCTGCAATCTGGCGTCATCCGACCTAGTTCCTCAGCATTTTCCGCACCAGTCCTCCTCGTCAAGAAGCATGACGGCTCATGGCGGTTCTGCGTCGACTATCGGGCACTCAATGATCTCACGGTGAAGGATAAGTTCCCAATCCCAGTCGTAGAAGAACTCCTCGATGAGCTACACGGCACCAAGTACTTCACCAAGCTAGATGTCCGCTCCGGCTACCATCAAGTACTGGTGCACCCAGATGACGTGGAGAAGACCGCTTTCCGCATGCACCAGGGACTTTTTGAGTTCCTGGTTATGCCGTTCGGACTAACAAACGCACCGACAACCTTCCAAGCATTGATGAACAAAGTGCTCCAGCCATTCCTACGGCGGTTCATGCTTGTCTTCTTCGACGATATATTAATATACAGTTCATCATGGTCGGAGCACCTCCTGCATGTCCACATCGTCTTTTCCAAGTTGAAGGAGTACCAGCTCTTCATCAAGAAATCAAAATGCTCCTTTGGGCTCCAGTCCGTGGCATATCTAGGCCATGTCATTTCCGCAACAGGGGTGGCCATGGACGTGCAGAAGGTGGAGGCAGTACTCCAGTGGCCGACCCCGAGGTCGGTCAAGGGGGTCCGGGCGTTCCTAGGATTGGCAGGCTACTACCACCTCTTCATCCGCGACTACGGCACGATAGCCGCCCCCTTGACGAAGCTGCTGCGCAAGGAGGGCTTCAGGTGGGATACCGAAGCCGAAACAGCCTTCCGAGCCCTCCAACAGGCCCTGACTTCAGCACCGGTCATGCAACTGCCGGCCTTCGACCGCGACTTTGTCGTCGAATGCGACGCTTCCGGCTTCGGGTTCGGGACCGTTCTGCACCAAGGAACAGGTCCGGTGGCATTTTTCAGCAGGGCCATCACTCCTCGCCACGCCACACTCGCAGCATACGTGAGGGAGCTGATCGGATTGGTATAGGCCGTTCGACACTGGCGCCCGTATCTTTGGTGGCACCCATTCTTAATTCGTACTGATCATTGCAGCCTGAAGTTTTTGCTTGACCAGCGACTGTCAACAATTCCTCAGCACCAGTGAGCGAGCAAGCTTCTCGGCTTTGACTTCCGAGTAGAATTCAAGCCAGACTCCACCAATGTGGTAGCCGATGCCCTATCCAGGCATGACACGGAGGCCACAGCCGAGCTCAGTGCACTATCTGCACCAACATTTCAGCTATTTGATGACCTACGCCACGAGCTCGACACCAACACCCAGCTGCGTGAGTTGCGCACAGCCGTAGCAGCAGGTATCCATGGTGTGCAATGGGTGATACAGGACGGCCTGATCACGGTGGGTGGCCGCATCTACATCCCACCGACATCTCCATGCTTGCTGGTGGTGCTGGCAAGCGCTCACGGCATGGGGCATGAAGGCGCCGAGAAGACACTCCACCGACTGCGCGCCGACTTCCATGTTCTCGGCGCTCGTCGAGCAGTACGTGACTATGTTCGAGCCTGTGTCACATGCTAGAAGAACAAGACCGAGCACCTACACCCCGCCGGTCTGTTGTAGCCACTGCACATCCTCTCCGCGATATGGTGCGACATCGTGATGGACTTCATCGAAGGCTTGCCTCGCGTCAGCGGCAAGACAGTCATTTTGACGGTGGTCAATAGATTGTCTAAATATGCCCACTTCATCGCCCTCGGCCACCCCTACATGGCCACTTCAGTTGCCCGTGCCTTCTTCGACTCCATCGTCCGGCTTCATGGAATATCGGGGTCCATCGTTAGCGATCGCGACCCGGTGTTCACAAGTCAGTTTTGGAAGGAGCTATTCGCATTGACAGGCACCAAGCTCAACCTGACTTCAGCATTTCATCCGTAGTCTGATGGTCAATCCGAAGCCACGAACAAAATCATCACTGTGTATCTCAGATGCTTGACTGAAGATTATCCACACAATGGCTTCAGTCCTCCCTGCAAACTTCTCCATTCAGAGTGGTTTACGGCCGGGACCCACCGACCATCCGCTCGTATACAGCAGGGGACACACGATTGCCATCAGTGGACAGTCAGCTGCGGGACCGTGATGAGTTCTTGTTGGAGGTTCGTGAACGCCTGGAGCAAGCTCAGCAGCGCCATAAGATGTTTTATGATCGCCATCATCGTGAGCTGGAGTTTATGGCGGGGCAATGGGTTTGGCTGCGCCTGCTGCACCGGCCTATCGCATCACTGACAACGGCAGGCAAGGGGAAATTGGGTCTGAAATACTTTGGCCCCTTTAAAATTCGGGAGCGCATTGGGGATGTTGCTTATAAAGTAGAGCTGCCGGCCGGTGCTAAGTTACATGATGTGTTTCATGTTGGCTTGCTAAAAAAATACGTGGGCGATGAGCCAACAGAACCGGGTGTGCTTCCTACCATCAGACATGGCCGTGTCTGCCTCGAACCAGACACAGTCGTCAAAAGCAGATTGGCCCGTGGAAGGCATGAGGTGTTAGTTCAGTGGAAGGGTCTGGCAGCAGCAGATGCTTCATGGGTTGACCTTGATGAATTCCGCAAGTTATATCCCTCCTTCCAGCTCGAGGACGAGCTGATAATCAAGGGAGGGAGAGATGTCAGGTGAGGCCTCACATATAGCCGGCGCAAGGGGAAGAAGAAAGCGGCAGCAGGGGATCCGGCTGAAGAAGGCAATGGGCCCAAGGAGATCAGGTAAGTATCAGTTAAATATATTTGATTAGCTCTTAAGTTAGCAAGTCAGGATTTAGTTTGTTATTAGATCAATCTGTTAGATCAAACTGTTAGGAAGGAGATCGGTATTATATAAACTGATCTCTGCACTTTATTTTGGCATACTTGAATAATATTGGCAATTGCCTAAGATCCCGCTGTGTCCCTTGCCTTGCCGGTGTGACGCCACGGCGCTACCACGCCGGGGAGGACCAGGGCCGCTACCGACGACTTTGTTCAAGTATCATTTGCGTACCTTTGTTCCATCGAATTCGGTTGAAGCCCTGGCCGGTGACAGTAAGATTGCATGTCACTGTTTATACATTATATCTAACCATGACTGCACCATTTGATTTCTATAGTTGACCAGCAATTTTTATAGTTTAGACCTTTTGTAAAACTTTTTACGCAAATAGGCCCTTAGAAAAACTTATTTCAAAACTAGATCCGAAGCTCGACGCCAATGCCATTGGCGCTGAGGTTGACTAACTCAGCGCCATATACACTGGAGCTGACATGTATCTACGTGGATCTGAGTTGGCAGAGCTCAGCGCCAGCGTTGCTGGCGCCGACCTCAGGATTCATACTTGGCGCTAAAGAAAAGATGTGCTAGGCAGAAACAAAGTAAATGAATGGATAGCTCAGTTGGGAGAGCGCTTAGCTGAGGATCAGAAGTTCGCGTGTTCGACTCACACATTCAAGTAAATTTTTATTTTTTATTTTATCTCCCATGAAACGGTCCAATGGGATACTGGTTGATATTTCTGAATCAAAGATTGTCAAATCCTTATTAATACTGGTTAATTTTTCTATCTTTGGTGAACTATCCTTGTTGATGTGCCATGTAGGAGCAAATAACATGGTGTTCACAGAAGAAGTAATTTACGGTTCTTAAATGGAATATAGAGGATCAAATCATGCTGTTTGTGTTTCATGGGAGATAAAAGAAAAAATTAAAGGAAAAATGCAGTGAGGCTGGATCAAAGCAGCGACCTCCTAATCTTCACAGAAGCTCTCACCAGTGAGCCATCGCACTAGTCCATTCGTTATCTGCATAATGGGCCTTGTATTTATTCCTAAGCCCGAATCACTGAGGTCGGCGCCAGCCTCGGCCAACTCAGCTCCACTTAGACACATGTTGGCGTCAGTGCATACGGCGTTGGAGTTTTTTTTTTAAATAATACAATTTTTAAATGAAATTTCAATTTTGGTACACAGTTTTGAAAAATAGCAAAAATAACCTTCTGTTGGCCCTTGATGTGCCGATCTAAGGCCGACTGACCTAGATCGGCACTTGATCTGCAGATCTAGGCCGATCGGCCCTAGATCAGCACACCGGCTGATCCGCGCGGGAGCTGCCAAACGTCGGCTAATGAACCGCGGATCTAGGCCGATCGGCCTAGATCGGTATATCAAGTGCCGATCTAGGCCGACCAGCCTAGATCGGCGCTTTACTAGTCAAAATAGAGCTCTATAAAAGGGGGGCCGAAGCCCCCCTCCCACCCGCGCCTCACTTCATCTCCTTCGGCTTGGAGCTCCCAGGTACGCCTCTTGTCCCCTTTTTTGTCTTCTTTAGGTAGTAGTAGTTAGGTAGTTAGTTTAGAGTAGTTTGGTAGTAATTTAGGAGTAGTTTAGTGGTTTTTTAGGGTAATTTAGGAGTAGTTTAGTAGTAGTTTCGTAGTATTTTAGTTGTAATTTAGGACTAGTTTAGTACTGTTTTAGGGGTAGTTTAATAGTACTTTAGGAGTATTCTGATGAAATAGTTTAGGAGTATTCTGATGAAGCTTTTAGAGTAATTTAAACATAGTCGAGAGATAATTTAGTTGTAATTAAGGGGTACTTTACAGATAATTTATAGGTACTTTGAACATAATTTATAGATACTTAAGGGGTACTTTAGAGATAATTTAGGTGTACTGTAAGCATACTTTAGTAATAATTAAGAGTTATTTTAGAGATAATTTAGAGGTAGTTTGAACAAAATTTAGAGATAATTTAGGGGTACTTTAGAGATAATTTAGAGACACTTTAAATATAGTTTAGAGATAATTTACATGTGCTTAACATACCTTATTATGTGTAGCTTTCTTGCGCGTGCTAGCTTGCTGACGTAAGAGCCGACGGTGACTGCATCCACTGTTGTTCCAGGTATTTAAACATACCGTACTCTGTTAGATGTTTTCCGTCATTTAATGTAGCGATACTTTGAACGTAATTAGATGTAGTTCTGTTTAGTTAATTCGTCTGTTGCTAAATAAGTGGATTTGATCTATCGCGCTAGACACGTAGTTATATTTTTTATATTGTTTGATGCTTAATATTTATTGGCATATCAGATAGAACATCATTTAGGATTTACTATGGAGATGACTAAGTACTTGTTGGTCATGATGGTGCTGACCTTAGTAGTTTTCAATATACCGAAAATAGTTTAAGTCGGGTGGTTGAGCGTAGCATCGAGAGTGTTAGGCGGTGGCTTTATCATATATTTTGATTGGATAGAGAGCAGTGGGAGTTGTATGTGTATGCCTGATGTAGCCGTGCAGCCGAAGGGTATTTTTGGGAGATGGTTCCTGTTACCTCGACCGCCATGTGGAAAGGATATATCAGAAAGACGCTAGAGCAAGGTTGATAACGGATTTTGCTTATCTATTTTACTCCTCGTGCCTTTCGTACTCCAGACCCAGCACCGGACCAAGTTGCTGAGTTTGGAGTACAATTCGAGGTCGGTCAGAGTAGCCAAGTCCAGGAGCTGATCTCCAAGACGGTGAAGTGCCACATTTCAGAGATGCTCTCCCGTCTACGATAGCTAGGGTTGCTAAAAGGCAAGCTGATAAACGAGAGGAAATAGAGGCCATACCTAACTTTCTAGAGAGAGAGGACCAAGACTTCGAGAAAGCAGTCAAACAGGGTGCCAACGACAGCTCAGACGAAGAAGAGGAAGCAGGATATGACAACAATGAGAATGAATAGGAAGATAATGTGATTCCTAACGAGTGGCAACTACAAGATTATGATGCTCTTGCTATTAATGAGGGCCGTGATACTCGTTAGGAGTATGAACAGAACGAGGTCCAGAAAGATACGGTGTATCCTACCAAAGATGCAGTTCAAGATGCCATAAAAGCTTGGATATTGTCACTCTGACGGTCATTTCGAGTGAAGAAGTCGAACCGCACAATGTATGATGTTGTGTGCGAGAGGGATGATTGCCCATGAAGAGTTTGTGCACATCAACCGAAGTGGAGAATTCATTGGATATGCTCAATTGTGGTGCAACATACATGCGTGGTCGATACAGCTGTAACCAGGCACAAGAATCTAAGTGCCGAGTACATTGTGGGGGTGATGTATTCTGAGATTGTTGAGAATCTCAGTTATGAGCCTCGGGCCTTAATACTTGCTATAGAAAGAAGATTTCAGTACACAATCAACTATTCTAGGGCATGGAGAGCTAAACAGAAGGCACTCGAAATGAGGTTCGGTATATTCGAAGACTCATATCATAACCTGCCTTTCTGTGTGGATACGGTGAAGAGGCGCAACCCTGACACATACTTCTCTTTCGAAGAGAAAGAAGCGATATTTTCGGAGGGTGTGCCGATTCTACATCGAGTTTTCTTTGCACTCGGTGCTTGCATCCGGGCTTTCTAGTACTGTCGTTCTATTCTTTGTATGGATGGCACATTTCTAACTGGAAAGTATAGAGGTCAGATATTGATCGCTATTGGTGTTGACGGCAACAACCAGGTTGTGCCAATTGCCTTTGGCTTCGTGGAAAGTGAGAACTACGAAAGTTGGTTGTGGTTTTTACGGTACTTGAACGTTGGGGTTCTTTAGGGCAGACCAAATATTTGTTTGTTGCATGACCGACATGCTGGACTTATAAAGACAGTTCAACATATAAAGCATGATCCAGAGGAGCCATATCCTTGGAAGAACATTCAATCTCGATGGTGTATGCGCCATCTAGGTGCGAATTTCTACCGTCACTTCAGGAAGAATAAAAAATTGACTAATCTGTTCAAGAGACTATGTAGCCAAAACCAAGAGAGAAAGTTCAAGGCTTTGTGGACGAAACTTGATAAGCTGACATCAAAATACAAGCATGAGAAGGCCGCAAGACAGCAATCTAGAGGTGATCCGGAGCCAAAGCCGGAGCCACTTTGTTCTCTGCCCACTGATGACCAACAGACGATTCACAAACGGTAGAGGACGAAAGTTTGATGCTTTTCAGATTGGATTAAATTCGAGAGTAGGGAGCATTGGTCTCTACTCTATGACACTCACGACGCAAGGTATGGCATCATGATTACCAATCTTGCAGAGGTGTATAATTGAGTCATGCGGGGTATGCGATGCTTGCCTTTGGTTGGTATTGTGGAGGGCATAATCCGTGGAACCACGCGATACTTCGTGGACCGGCATACTGCTGCTTTTGTGGTGCACAGCGACGAGCGCCATTTGTATTGCAGAAAGATTACGTTGTACTTCATTGAGAAGAAGGCAACCCAGCATCGTGCCATCAAGACAAGTTCTCGGGAACTCCGTTTCGAGGTAACGTGTAGAGACAAAGGTCGGCGAGGAATAAATCGGGATGTTATTATTCATGAGTGTACCGTTACAGACACTTGTCGGTGTAGCTGCAATAAACTATCTCTGTACCACAAGCCATGCAGTCATGTCATGGCGGCGTGCGCCATATTTGATATGCATGTCGGGGTGTACTTGTCTGAATACTTCACAAAAGAGAAGGTCCTTCAGACTTGGAGCGGTGAACTCCGAAAGTATGGGGTTGTCAACTCATTCACATCTTCGCCAGATGGTGCACGTCGTTGGGTGCCAGATTTCCAACGTGTCAACTCAAAGGTGGGAAGAAGGAAGATACGACACATTCGGAATGATATGGATGAATCCAAAGCAGGCAGGAAAAAGAAAAGTGCTCTTTGTGCAACATGGCTAGACACAATGGTCGTTCATATTTTATTTTTATCTCGTTACGTGACTAACATCTTCTTCCATGCAGGTTGTGCGGTGCTGGCTTACTCTCTCTAGCTAGATTGGTTGATGGAGCCACCAGGTTTCCATTCGATAGAGCTCTTCTCACGGCGTGGGTCGACAGATGACAGCCAAAAACACACACATTCCACCTGCCTTTGAGGGAGGTGATGATCACGCTTGAGGATATATCTTACCTGTTAGGACTTCCAATAGCAGGAGCAGCAGTTGTCCCGAACGATGTTTAGTTAGATTGGCGCGTTGACATGCTCGCGCGCTTGGCGGGAGCCCATCCCATCCTGCCTGGTGGCGCGGTAGTGGAGGAGTTTACGGACACACGGCCCGACGCAGAGTTGGTTGCGTCAGTACCAGGTATGTCGTTTTAACATTGTAATGAAATTAAATATTAACTAATCCATAGTGGCTGTATATTAACGTTTGATCTTTTATAGGCGGAGCACCTAGCTCCCGATGCTGACGATTATACCGTTAGTCGGCATTTGGAGACTTACCTCCTTTGGCTTTTCGGCTGGGTGATGTTCATCAGCACGCACCATGACAGCGTCGATAGGCACTTGGTGCAATTCGCCCGAGCCATCGCCGATTCACCCGACGATGGTGTTCCACAGTACTCATGGAGATCTGCCATCCTTTGAGCCACATACCGCGCTCTTTGCGACGGATGTCGACGCCGGACGGCTGGCGCGTCCATTACTGGGTGTCCCTTATTGATACAAATCTGATCGTATGAGAGGGTGCAGATTGGTCGGCCCCAGGTTGACATGACACCATACCTAGGGGGCCGCTAGATGAGGACATCGACCGACCGACTATGGGCACACTTTTGTGTCGATGATGGGTTAGTATTTGTTGTACTTAATCATTCATCAAAATTAATTTCGTACTGATATTTCTTCTTTTGCAGTCATCTTGGCCCCACTCTCAGACCCACCTCTCCTACCCAGACTACACGGCGCAGCTCGACAACATTCAGGCGCATGACTTTCGTTGGAGACCTTACATGCCAGGCGAGATCATCCGGCGCGCGCTTCACGGGCTCTCCGCCTTGTGCTTGCGGGACGCGGCATACTGGAGGACACGTAGATGCCTCGTATTCGATGTCATGATCGAGAGATATGCTCCCTATAATGTCTGTCGACAATTTGGATGAGCGCAGTACTTCCCATGTCCTATACAGGCCCAGGTGCCTGGTCACATGCACCGGTGAGCTCCTGCACACGTACATACGAACATACGCATCACATTTTGCTGTTACCTACCATTGTAAACCTTAATTTAAATTGTTTGCTGTAGGAACACCCGGAAGGGAGTACCTGGCGGTATTCCATGGGATGTTAGGATGCAGCCATGGGTCACCCAGTGGGAGGGTGCGTTGGAGGACCTAGATGAGGAGGACGACGACTACGACCCTACAACTTACTAACACTACCTTCAATGGTACTCTGTTCATACCAGGGTTCGTCTCGTCAGAGGACGGGGCGATGGTCCTCCACCCGCGGCTGGTGTGACGCACGGATATCCTTCTCACATGGTCGCTTCCTTTTAGGAGTCGGTACGTACATGAATTATCTAATCTCTGATGATTGATGATTGATACTACGTGACTATCTGACTTTATTCTTTTACAGTCCGATCACATGTGGAACGCACGGAACTGTATCGACGATATCGTTCAGTGGTGGGTCGGCGAAGTTGGTGTGGTGCACAACCCGCTGGACTGGACGGGAGTGCGGGTGGCTCTCGACGAGATCGACGCTTCTATCTGCCTCACGTCTGCACGGCCACCTCCTCCAGCTGCTGCCCCTCAGCCACCTCCTCCAGCTCCTCGTCCACAGCCAGTGCCTGTGATACCGGCACCCCTACCGGTGCAGCCTCCATAGTATTAGTATCCCCCGCACCAATACTTCTACGGTCCGAGCCCATCATCGGCAGCGGGCCCATCATCGGTAGCGGGCCCATCAGGACATGCCGCAGGACCACTATTAGGATATGGAGCACATCAGACACCTGGTGAGAACTGTACAGTCTTACACCGTTTTACATCGTAATCTAAATTATGTCACTAATAACTCATATGTTTACACAGCGCCGTATCCATATCAATACTGACGAGCTGACGTGGACACTGTCTATCATAGTCCGTCTAGATCGGTAGACTCTGGTACCGGTGGTCAGCATGACTCAGGAGGTTACGACGCCTGGGAGCACGGCACCGCTGAGGTGTTCGGGCCTTCGCAGCTTGAGGGAGCACCACCACCGACGCAGCCAGAGCAGCAGCCCGCTAGACCGCCTAGGGTGCGTCGTTCGCCTGATAGGTTTACCTTCTCAGAGCAGGCACCGAGACAGGCACCGAGACGTACTTGGGGTAGGCATGGTGGTTAGTACGGCTTGCGGTTGTTATCGTAGGGATGGATGATTTGTACTGAAACATTTATTACGATATGTCGTATTATGTTATTATGCACTTCATATTATGAACATACACTTCGTAGTATCCCTGTTATTTACTATCTACTCATAATTTGAGCTTACACTTCAATACCACATTTGACGAGCTTGTTTGCAGATGTGTGATTGCCTTCGAAATAGATATTGCAATGGTATGATACAGTTATTTAAGTAGTCCAGCATCAACAACTTTTAACAAAATAGTTCGTGACATAACACAGTACATTATAACAGCACATGAAAACGTGATTACGTGCCTTTAGAGAAATAAAAATAGCTGAGACTTATCTAAACTGACTACTGAGTGCAGCGAGGGTACTTTCCCTTCCTTATGGTGTCTGGTCCTGCTTCCTTAGCACGACGAGCCCTCTCTCGCTTTCTCTCTCTTTCAGCCTCACGCTTCTCTTTTGCCTTGCGCTCCACCTCCTCTCTCCTCTTCTCTTCTTCCTCACGTTCACAGGCCCGCTGGTATCGCATCTCAAAAAGCTCCCTGTTGAACTCCTTGTGTCTCATAAGCTCTGCCCAGTCATCAGGGAGCACCTCCTTATCAATCCATTCGACAAAGTCACAGAGCGGAGGTGGCGATGGTGGAGGAGTTATCTACATGCAGAAACGTTAATAGAGATATTATAAGTGATTTATTTGAGAACAAGATATAACTAAAGAAATAGAATAATTATTCATACCAGTTTATTAGCACGTGATCCACGCTTTGGTCTTGGCTTTAGTTTTTCAGGAGTGTAAGAGTAGTTGCCACACTTCCAATACCTCATCTCGTATGTGAAGTCATACATACTTCTCATGAACTTACATTTATCTCTACAAAAACACATAGATGGTTCAACACCTTCTGGCGGACGGTGACGAGGATCGTAACCGTACTCAGATTTGTCCTTTTTCACCATCTACGGTAAGAAAATATACAATTGATATGTCGACATAAATTTAAAATGTTATATTTACACCCACATGTTCTGCATGACCTCATGGTACCCATAACAACTAACAAAAAAACACATATTTATTTAATATTCACATAATTATCGCTAAAGTGTGTTTAAAAAGACCTACATTATTGCTAAAGTATGATTACAGTACCTCTAAGATACTTCTAAACTATTTCGAAATTGGTAAAATATATTTAAATTACCTCCAAATTATGTTTAATTAACCTATAAATTATATTAAATCTACCGCTAATCTTGATACGAGGATGCGCCCAACCTTCACGACGTAGAATCGAAGATACTCATGAAACCTGACGAGTCTTGTGCAGCCAACCGTTGCTTGTGCAACAACCTGCAGCACGGAGTTCGCCCAACCTCACGTTGTCCACTCAACCAAGTCAAATGGAATACAATCCTCGTTGCAATCACAAAGAGTTTGCAAGAACAACGGGAAGGAATGCACAATTCTTAGAGATGATTCAGCTGGTAGCTAGAACACTCAAGAACATGCATAAAACATAGTTGTTTCAATCTGAAAATTCTGTCCTCCACACATTGAGAAAGATCCTATCATATAGAAGGGATCAAGAGGGAGGTGGAGAGGTGTGCAGATCTCATCAGGACGTTTTACATGGCATTAAGCCAATATTAGTGCGCAGCACCCTAATTAAAGCAAATAAAAGGTTGACTTTTCTGGTCTGCACATTAATTCGGCGATAACTCTCTGTTCTGGTCAAATTATTCGATGGGGCCAGATCCGTTGGAAAGCTTATGAGGTAAGCTTTCCAAGCTGTGGTTGAACACATTTATTGGATTTAAGATGCAGTTTCTATGAGCATTTTATTCCCTACTGGTCACTGGAATCCGAAATGGCCTTCATTGCATTCATTGCTTGATTGATGGCTGTTGATGAAGTGCTGCTCCTTTGGCCACTCTTCAACGTTGTCATACCTGAGAACAATTAAATTATGGGTATTAGGTAGCAACTGATTTTCATGTGTAATACTATTCTTATTTAGGAGCGAGTTCACCTGTTGATTTATTTGCTTTGCACGAGCGCGAGTTATTGCTCCTTCAAAATATTTTGAATATCTTGATCATTAGGGGAAGGAAATGATGTTGATGCTAGGCTATCTGTATCAAATCTACTCCTAAATTACTCATAATCTACTCCTAAAGTACCCCTAATCTACTACTACTATATCCTAAAGAAAAAAAGAGAGGAAAAAAAACATACCTAGAAGAAGAAGTGACTGCCTGCTGGCTAGGAGGAGTTGCAAGGGGTGGCTAGGAGGGGGGCTTTGGCCCCCTTTTTATAGAGCTGATGTCGACACATGAAGTGCCGATCTAGGGGGGCTGGCCTAGATCGGCACATGGTCTGCCGATCTAGGGCCACCCGCCCTAGATCGGCACTTCATGTA
>KE371019.1:358751-372977 GCA_000418225.1 Zizania latifolia
AAATGGCCTTCATTGCATTCATTGCTTGATTGATGGCTGTTGATGAAGTGCTGCTCCTTTGGCCACTCTTCAACGTTGTCATACTTGAGAACAATTAAATTATGGGCATTAGGTAGCAACTGATTTTCATGTGTAATACTATTCTTATTTAGGAGCGAGTTCACCTGTTGATTTATTTGCTTTGCACGAGCGCGAGTTATTGCTCCTTCAAAATATTTTGGAATATCTTGATCATTAGGGGAAGGAAATGATGTTGATGCTAGGCTATCTGTGTCAAATCTACTCCTAAATTACTCATAATCTACTCCTAAAGTACCCATAATCTACTACTAAACTATATCCTAAAGAAAAAAAGAGAGGGAAAAAAACATACCTAGAAGAAGAAGTGACTGCCTGCGGGCTAGGAGGAGTTGCAAGGGGTGGCTAGGAGGGAGGCTTCAGCCTCCTTTTTATAGAGCTGATGTCGGCACATGAAGTGCCGATCTAGGGGGGCTGGCCTAGATCGGCACATGGTCTGTCGATCTAGGGCCACCCGCCCTAGATCGGCACTTCATGTACCGATAGGACCGCGCCGCAGGCTGATATAGGCCGATTGGCCTAGATCGGCTGATGAACTGCCGATCTAGGGCCGATCAGCGTAGATCGGCCGTTCAAGCGCCGACAGAGACACAGATTTGCAATTTTTCAAAACCGTGTACCAAAATTGAAATTTCATTTAAAAATTGTATTATTTAAAAAAAATCGCGGCGTTGAGCTAGTCAATCTCAACGTCAATGGTATTGGCGCTGAGTTTCGGGGCTAGTTCTAAAATAAGTTTTTTAGGGGTCTATTTGTCTAAATTTTTTTATAAAAGTTCTAAATCATAAAATTTGTTGTATAGTTGACTGTGGAAACTTAAGAGATCATACCAAGCTTAGACTTTTGTAAGAGAAAAGGAAATAGAGAATGGGTGATTAGCTTGTTTGCTTTAACAAAGCTAGATTTGGGGGAAATTTTCGGATGGTTGCTTGTGGAATGCGGGGAAGTAGGATTTGCCTAGCAGTAGCTCCAGTAGTCACATTTTGAGCATTTCTACTGTAGCACTCTGTATGATGTATGTTGCGTTATTCTTCTCTACAATATATCGCCGATATAATTATCGTCCTTTTGAAAGTTACCTATTAAAGTACAACGACCTAATAGTGATATCATGCCACCATCAACTGCAAGTAATTAATTCATATATATATATATAGGCTTAACAGCCTCCTCCCCCACGCTCCGCTCCCCCTCCCTCCCCTCCGCGGCCTCAACCGCCCTCCCACCGAGATCTCATCGTGTCGCCGTCCTCCCCTCCACGCGCGCAACGCCCTCCGCCTCCCCTCCGCTGACGCCCTCCACCAACTATACCCTACTATCCCGCGTCCCCATCCACCTCCTCGCGGTCTCCGTCTCCCACCCCGCCGTCCCGCTCGGCCCCGCCGTCCCGCTCAGCCCCGCCGTCGACGAAGGGCGGGCGGGTGGCCAGCTGATCGTATCCGCGAGTACTACTCCAAGCGCCTCCTCAAGGAGCACCTCAAGCGCCTCCTCAAGGAGCACCTCAAGCGCCTCGCTAGTCTTGACCTCTAGATCCTCTCCGCCCAAGTGTTATTTCTGTTTACTTCTCGCGTTTGTTCTTTATGTTTACTTCTCGCGTTTGTTCATGTTGTGTTCTTCGCGTTGGGAGCAGTGGCCGAAGCAGCTGAACGCCCCGCTGGAGGAGGTTGATCCCGAGATTTCCGACATCATCGAGCTCGAGAAGGCGCGCCAATGGAAGGTCTGTGGTTTTTTCAGTCGCCAGCAATCACCAAAAACTCTTGGTTGTTTAGTGTTTGGTATATCAACGCTTTATTGAATTGTGCCCATCGATTTGGTGCAGGGGCTGGAGCTCATCCCGTCGGAGAATTTCACATCGGTGTCAGTGATGCAGGCGGTGGGATCCGTCATGACAAACAAGTACAGTGAGGGGTACCTGGGCGTGAGATACTACGGCGGAAATGAGTACGGTTGCGTTCTATCACTCTATCAGTTGTCCTCCTTCAGATTATTTGGATCAAAATGTTTGTCTGAAAGAGCAATCGATGCCTGCTAGAGTGAATAATGTGAATTTTGTGGTGGTTCTGCTTTTCCTTGCCTGCAGATACATTGATATGGCCGAGTCATTGTGCCAGAAACGTGCTTTGGAGGCTTTCCACTTGGACCCTGCGAAATGGGGAGGTAAACAATCTTCACTCTTTATGCTGCCTTGTCATGTGCACCTGTAGCCTATAGTCCTCCAATCTTTACTGCTTTGGTTGATGCAAATAAGAGAAAAGAATAGGGGAAAAGGTTCTTTTCAATAAGAGAGTTTTTATGATCCCGGGCTAATATGGCAATGTTACATAGTTCACAAAGTGTTCAGAGTACTTGAAGTTCGGTTAGGTTCTTAATTTACTTGTTTCTTTGCCAGTGCAAGGAAAAGATTGTACCATTTATAGACCACTGAGTTATTCATTACCCTTTATAAAGTTGTTCCAGAACCTGCACATAGATGATACACAACTGGTCCTATTCATTTATTTTTTAATAATTTCGCTTTAATTGCTAGAAGTTAGTTTGCTTTCTCTGAAAAGGTGGGCATTCTAACTTGACAACCAATTGCTACCTCTATAGTGAATGTGCAACCTCTGTCAGGTTCACCAGCCAACTTCCATGTGTACACCGCACTATTGAAACCACATGATAGAATCACGGCTTTGAATCTTCCTCATGGTGGACATCTTTCTCACGGTTACCAGGTACATGGGTCTGGATCTTCTCTATTGCCTCCTCGTAACTTATTTCAGTTGGCATTCAAGCATAATGCTTCCTTGCTTGTTTTCTTTCTTTGCCCTTGCAAATTTCGCAGTTGCTTTATATTTTGTATGCTTATCCAATTATCACATTATTATTTGCAATACTGGAGTGTTAGTTGTGCGCTTGATTCTTATATAGAAAAATATACCAATGAATGTTTTCCCATAATTCTTAGCTATGTCAATTATATAGTGCTCTTCATACTCCCATCATTCCATGGCTCATTGTTCTACTTCTTGATGCTTGCAGACTGATACTAAGAAGATTTCAGCAGTTTCGATATTCTTTGAGACTAAGACAGATTGGATGAAAGCACTGGCTTGATTGATTTGACCAGGTGTCCTTTCCTTCTTATATGTTCTGTTTTATGCCATTTAACTTGTTAATTTTCTTGATTATTCTTTTAGATGTGCATGTTCATAGAAGTGGACAAAGATGTGTTGTTTTTGCAATTAGCAGATTCCACATCTGAAAAAATGGTTTCTGTCAGCATTGTATATGATATTTTTCATTGCTTAATATCAAACAGACGAACCCATTATCGTCTGTAGCCATTGTTTATCTGTACTGTTTAAGGCATCACTAACCAAGTTTTTTGATCTGTTTGCAGCCATTGCAACAGTTGTGACTGTTGCGGAGATTCTGAAGAATAATGGGTTTGCTGTTAAGAGTAAGAAGTTATCTTTCCTTTCATGATTGTACGGTGTATTCTGTCTCATTATCTCATCTGTTCCAACATTACTGTCATGGGCATTCACAATACTCATTGTTCTGCACTCTGAAATTTCTGTTTTTATCTTCACTTGTGTAGAGATTAGGACATCTACCGTGGAAATAAACGACGAATCAATAGTCCGCCCTCTCCAAAAGGCTAAGGTCAGTCAAGATCAGATCATTGTTTTCTTGCCAGCAGGGTTTATAATTTCGACATAATTCAGTCGGATTTCATGAAATTTGACTATTTCGCTCTGGCTCAAAATTAAAAACCATTCAGTAAACCGGCTAAGTTGACAAAAAATCGAATCTAAAATTCTAAATTTGAGTTTTTGCCAAAATTCGTCTGAATTTCGTACTATTCCTAACGAATTCCAAGTGAATTTCACGAAATTCGGTCTTATAACTAAATAGTGAGCCTGAGCCCTGGTTGCCAGCACCACTTAATGTTTTTTAAACTTTCTTAGAACAGAACTGACTTAAAGCTTGTTTCCCGCAGATTGAGATAGTGTTAGGAAAGAGCGACAAATTTGATGAGTTGATGGCTGCAGCAGCGGAAGAGAGGGAAGCTGCGGAAGCTGAGGAGCAGGCCTGACAACAGTAGCAACACCCTTTGCCCATGTGCTTTTGTTCGTGTCGTTTAATACTGCATGCATTTAGAGATGGCATGCCGTCTTGTTCAAGTTGCTGTTTTTTTATGGCAGTGTGTGTAAACTTAGTGACTGATGATAACCTGTTCGCAATTTAGACAGACGCTCCATTTGTTTCTTTGCCTTTGATTTGCTTACTGAATGCGTCTGCTTCCTTTTGGGTGATACTCTGATGATATTGTGATATGATTTTCTGATGTTATCAAGTGATGCTGCTGTGATGAAAATTTGTGTATGTTCTACAAATTTCAAACAAAACAAATATCAAGCGTTTAAATGTGCAGTTGCTGTCCGGACTCGTCAAAAGGTTGGCTTTTGGCAATTCTTGCATATATATAGCACATGATCTGTAAATAGTTTTACAATGACTAACTTTTGTTAAACAATTGCTGCCTTTTTGTGGCAATTCTTGCATATAAATGGCACATTATCTCTTGTACTAACTTTTGTTTTTCATTCTACATTTGTTATGCTGTGTTGAATTGATATAGTGTTCTGTTAGTTTTGTTTTGAACCATCTCAATGCTGGTCTTTGTTGATGAAATATATTTACATTAGTTATTTTTTAAAAATGGATGTCTGTCTGGGTAATTGTATAATTGAATATTCTCTGTTTTCCTTGATGGCAGCAGGGATGCCTATTTCAAAACTGAAATCAAGAAACTTTGATCCATATAAAGTTAATGGGAAGGATAGCCAAAGAGATATTGGAATTTATCATTCCACAGCTGAAGTATCTTGGATGTCTGTTGGAAAGGAGCAACTTGAATATGCATCTGAAGCTCTAAAAAGGTTTAGGTTTGCTGCTTCAACTTGGCTAAAATTGCCAGCCCTAATGTGATCATACTGCATCTTTCCAAATGATACTCCTAAAATGTGAAAGGAGTAGCAATTCAAACAAGTTGGTATATATATGATAATGTGTATACTGTATACTATCTACGTTTCTAATATCATTTTATTCCTGAAGCCCTAAGTGAATTTACAGATAGTTGGACTATTATGAGGATTGATTGAGGAAAGAATGGGATGTTCCATACAATCTTTTGTTTGTGGGAAACATGCTGTTTATTTATAGATTTCGCTGGAACCCCACAACTTGCTATCATTTTTATCCCTGAAAGAAGTCCCTGATAGTGTGTAGTTTATCCATATATCCATATTTTAATGTGTAGCAAACACACTTTTCTATGTCACTTTGGCTTATCTTTACATTTTTTACTCCAAGACAATGTCTTGCTGATGAGCAAACAAAAATTAATGCATTTTTAAGAATTAAAGAATTAGTAGAGATGGTTCTATGTACTTTTTATGAGTAATGATTAATGTTAATGCATAATTGAATCTCTATCGATGATTTGTTTCGGACAAGAATATATCGTATTGCTTCTTATCATTGCAATATTACTAAGCGTGTTTGAATAAATATCATGCTCTAAATAGATATTTGCCATTAAGAATAAGGTTCCGGTGCAAAATACGGACATCTTATTAGTATATATATATATATATATCTAAATTACATCTTGTCCTTTGTATAAAGAGAAAATTATTTATATGTAACTGAAAGTTCATTGGTTTTCTTATATGTCACTGAAAATTTACTAGTTTTTTTATATGCCACTGAAAATTTATTGTTTCCGTATATACATTTGCTTTAATTTTTTACACTCTTTTATGCTAATACCATTACTTTTTCTGTTAGATTCCAGCCATTAGCCATCTTTATTTTTTGTAAATGATGAAAATGCCATCAGCCTCACAACACATATATGGGAATCTCCGTAATATAAAAAATATGAGTAGCCCTATGGTTTCGGTTCACTTATAGCCACATTAACCCTCCAATCCGCTAAATAAAATAGAATTATTGAACTAGCATGTATAAGGGCAATTTAGGCTTTTTTATGTCATGCCATGTAAATAGTAATCTAACGAAAAAATAATGGTAGTGGCATAAAAGGGTGTGAAAAATTAAATCAATGGTATATACGAAAACGGTGAACTTTTAGTGGTATATAAAAAAACCGATAAATTTTAGTGGCATATAAGAAATTTTCGTATAAATGAACATATATAATGGACATTACTGTTTAGTTTTGTGTGCTATATCCTACGGTAAATATCGTATCGATAAATGTATATTAAGTACATACTACCAAATGTCACAAAGATAGATTACAAACATAACACAACTGAATAACCAATTACAAAAAAATAAGCTATGCAGCGCGTCGTTGTCGCACCCCCCCCCTCTTCTAGTATAATTAATGGCGCAATAGCTAGCAGTCAATAATAATAATTTTTTAAATAATACAATTTTTAAATGAAATTTCAATTTTGGTACACGGTTTTGAAAAATTACAAATCTGGGCCTCTGTCGGCATTTCAATGGCCGATCGGTCCTAGATCAGCAGACCATGTGCCGATCTAGGCTAGCTCCCCTAGATCGGCATATGGTATGCCGATCTAGGGCCACCCGTCCTAGATCAGCACTTCATGCACCTCTATAAAAAGGGGGCCGAAGCCTCCCTCCCAGACACCCCTTGCAGCTCCTCCTAGCTCGCAGGCAGTCACTTCTCCTTTCAGGTATGTTTTTTTTCCCTCTTTTTTTCTTTAGGATATAGTTTAGTAGTAGATTAGCAGTAGTTTAGAAGTAGATTAGGTGTAATTTAGAAGTAGATTAGAGGTAGATTTAACATAATATATAGCTTAATTAAATATAATTTAGAGGTAATTTTAATATATTTTACTAATTTTGAAATAGTTTAGAAGTAACATAGGGGTACTGTAATCACACTTTAGCAATAATGTAGGCATTTTTAAATACATTTTAGCGATAATTATGTGAATATTAAATAAATATGTGTTTTTTTGTTAGTTGTTCTAGGTACCGTGAGGTCATGCAGAACATGTGGGTGTAAATATAACATTTTAAATTTATGTTGACATATCAATTGCATATTTTCGTACCGTAGATGGTAAAAAAGGACAAATCTGAGTACGGTTACGATCTTCGTCACCGTCCGCCGGAAGTTGTTGAACCACCTATGTGTTTTTGTAGAGATAAATGTAAGTTCATGAGAAGTATGGATGACCTCACATATGAGATGAGGTATTGGAAGTGTGGCAACTACTCTTACACTCCTGAAAAGCCAAAGCCAAGACCAAAGCGTAGACCATGTGCTAATAAACCGGTATAAATAATTATGCTATTTCTTTAGTTATATCTTGTTCTCAAATAAATCACTTATAATATCTCTATTAACGTTTATGCGTGTAGGTAACTCCTCCACCGTCGCCACCTCCGCTCTGTGACTTTGTCGAATGGATTGATAAGGAGGTACACCCTAATGACTAGACAGAGCTTATGAGACACAAGGAGTTCAACAGGGAGCTTTTTGAGATGCGATACCAACGGGCTTGTGAGCGTGAGGAAGAAGAGAAGAGGAGAGAGGAGGTGGAGCGCAAGGCAAAAGAGGAGCGTGAGGCTGAAAGAGAGAGAAAGCGAGAGAGGGCTCGTCGTGCTAAGGAAGCAGGACCAGACGCTATAAGGAAGGGAAAGTACCCTCGCTGCACTCAGTAGTCAGTTTGGATAAGTCTCAGCTATTTTCATTTCCCTAAAGGTACGTAATCACGTTTGCATATGCCATTATAATGTATTGTGTTATGCCACGAACTATTTTGTTAGAAATTGTTGATGCTGGACTATTTTAATTAATGTGTCATGACATTGCAATATCTATTTCGAAAACAATCACACATCTGCAAACAAGCTCGTCAAATGTGGTATTGAAGTGTAAGCTCAAATTATGAGTAGATAGTAAATAGCAGGGATACTATGAAGTGCATGTTCATAATATGAAGTGCATAATGACACAATATGACATATCATAATAAATATTTCGGTACAAATCGTCCGTCCCTATGATAACAACCGCAATCCGTACTAACCACCACGCCTACCCCGAGTGCGTCTCGGTGCCTGCTCCGAGAAGGTAAACCTATCAGGCGAACGGCGCACCCTAGGGGGTCTAGCGGGCTGCTGCTTCGGCTGCGTCGGTAGCGGTGCTTCCTCAAGCTGCGAAGGCCCGAACACCTCAGCGGTGCCATGTTCCTAGGCGTCGTAACCTCCTGAGTCGTGCTGGCCATCGGTACTAGATTCTATCGGTCCAGACGGACTATGATAGGTAGTATCCACGTCAGCTCGCCAGTATTGATATGGATACGGCGCTGTGCAAACATATGAGTTATCAGTGACATAATTTAGATTACGATGTAAAACGGTGTAAGACTGTACAGTTCTCACCAGGTGTCTGCTGTGCTCCATATCCCAATAGTGGCCGTGCCGCATGTCCCGATGGGCCCGCTGCCGATGATGTGCCCAAACAGTACAAGTATTGGCGCGGGGGATACCAATACTAGGGAGGCTGCACCGGTAGGGGTGCCGGCATCACAGGCACTGGCTGTGGACGAGGAGCTAGAGGAGGTGGCTGAGGGGCAGCAGCTGAAGAAGGTGGCCGTGCAGACGTGAGGCAGATAGAAGCGTCGATCTCGTCGAGAGCCGCCCGCACTCTCGTCCAGTCCAGCGGGTTGTGCACCACACCAACGTCGGCGACCCACCGCTGAACGATATCGTCGATATGGTTCCGTGCGTTCCACATGTGATCGGACTGCAAAAGAATAAAGTCAGATAGTCATATAGTATCAATTATCAATCATCAGAGATTAGACAATTCATGTACGTACCAACTCCTGAAAGGCAGCGATCATGTGAGAAGGATGTCCGTGCGTCACACGAGCCACGGGTGGAGGACCATCGCCCTGTCCTCTGACTAGACGAACCCTGGTACGAACGGAGTACCATCGAATGTAGTGATAGTAAGTCGTAGGGTCGTAGTCGTCGTCCTCCTCATCTAGGTCCTCCAGCGCACCCTCCCACTGGGCGACCCATGGCTGCATCCTAACATCCCATGGAATACCGTCAGGTACTCCCTTCCGTGTGTTCCTGCAGCAAACAGTTTAAATTACAATGGTACATAACAGTAAAACGTGATGCGCATATTCGTATGTACGTGTGCAGGAGCTCACCGGTGCATCTGAGCAGGCACCCGGGCCTGTATAGGACATGGGAAGTACTGCGCTCGTCCAAATTGTCGACAGATGTGATAGGGAGCATATCCCTCGATCATGACATCAAATACGAGGCATCTACGCGTCCTCCAGTATGCCGCGTCCCGCAAGCACAAGGCGGAGAGCCCGTGAAGCGCGCGCCGAATGATCTCGCCTAGCAGGCTAGCATGTAAGGTCTCCAACGAAAATCGTGCGCCTGAATGTTGTCGAGCTGCACCGTGTAGTCTGGGTAGGAGAGGTGGGTCTGAGAGTGGGCCCAAGATGGCTGCAAAAGAAAAAATATCAGTATGAAATTAATTTTGGTGAATAATTAAGTACAACAAATACTGACCCGTTGTCGACACCAAAGTGTGCCCATAGTCGGTCGATCGATGTCCTCGTCTGGCGCCCCTCAGGTATGGTGTCATGTCAACCTGGGGCCGGCCATTTTGCACTCTCTCGTACGACCAGATTTGTATCAATAAGGGACACCCAGTAATGGACGCGCCAGCCGTCCGGCATCGACATCTGTCTCAAAGAGCGCGGTATGTGGTGCAAAGGACGGCAGATCCCCATGAGTACTGTGGAACGCCATCGTCGGGTGAATCGGCGATGGCTCGGGTGAACTACACCAAGTGTCTGTCGACGCTGTCGTGGTGCGTGCTAGTGAACATCACCCAGCCGAAAAGCCAAAGGAGGTAAGCCTCTAAGTGCCGACTAACGGTGTAATCGTCAGCATTGGGAGCTAGGTGCTCCGCCTATGAAAGATCAAACGTTAGTATACAACCACTATGGATAAGTTAATGTTTAATTTCATTGCCATGTAAAAACGATATACCTGGTACTGACGCAACCAACTCTGCGTCGGTCCGTGTGTGTCCGTAAACTCCACCACTGCCGCATCACCAGGCAGGATGGGATGGGCTCCCGCGAAGCGCGCAAGCATGTCAACGCACCAATCTGGCTGAACATCGTTTGGGACAACTGCTGCTCCTGCTATTGGAAGTCCTAGCAGGTAAGATACATCCTCAAGCGTGATCGTCACCTCCCCCAAAGGCAGGTGGAATGTGTGTATCTCCAGCCGCCATCTGTCGACCCACGTCGTGAGAAGAGCTCTATCGAATGGAAACCTGGTGGCTCCATCGACCAATCGAGCTAGAGGGAGTAAGCCAACACCGCGCAACCTGCATGGAAGAAGATGTTAGTCACGTAACGAGATAAAAATAAAATATGAACGACCATTGTGCTTACTTAACTAACCTGCCAACCCATCGAGGATGGATGCTCTAGAGATACTGCGGTGTCCGGACTCTGAGCGGGACGAGATCAGGCTGATCCAGATCGGTGGACGTGAGTGCTTGTGCCCAGTGATGGCCGTCGATCGTAGCGGAGAGAAGCTCGTAGAGACAATCATCATTACCCGCCATCTGCATGTTGTAAAACAAACAAATATTATTAGCACCAAAGATACAATATGTGACAATTAACAAGTGAAGTAAATACCGTACGTACATCTTGGGGACTATGTACATTGTGTGATGTGCGGTGATCTGTATATCATGGGGGGTCTCGACTATTTGTGCCGGCTTCTGTGCAATTCTTGTACGTGTGTCCAGCCATGTTACACAAAGAGCATTTTTTCTTTTTCCTGCCTGCTTTTGATTCATCCATATCATTCCAAATACGTCGTGTCTTCCTTCTTTCCACCTTTGAGTTGACACGTTGGAAATCTGGCACCCAACGACGTGCACCATCTGGCGGAGATGTGAATGAGCTGACAACCCCATACCCTCAAAGTTCACCGCTTCAAGTCTGCAGGACCTTCTCTTTTGTGAAGTATGAAGACAAGTACACCCCGGCATGCATATCAAATGTGGCGCACGCCGCCATAACATGACTGCATGGCTTGTGGTACAGAGATGGTTTGTTGCAGCTACACCGATAAGTGTCCGTGACGATGCACTCATGAACAATAACATTCCGATTTATTCCTTGTCGACCTTTGTCTCTACACGTTACCTCGAAACGGAGTTCTCATGAACTTGTCTTGATGGCACGATGCTGGGTTACCTTCTTACTTTTCTCAATGAAGTACTCCATAATCTTTCTGCAATACAAATGACGCTCGTCGCTGTGCACCACAAAAGCAGCAGTATGCCGATCCACAAAGTATCGAGTGGTTCCACGGATTATGCCCTCCACAATACCAACCAAAGGCAAGCATTGCATACCTCACATGATCCAATTATACACCTCTACAAGATTGGTGGTCATGATGCCATACCTTGCGCCGTGAGTGTCATAGAGTAGAGACCAATGCTCCCTACTCTCGAATTTAATCCAATCTGAAAAGCATCGAACTTTCGTCCTCTGCTGTTTGCAGATCGTCTGTTGGTCATCAGTGGGCAGAGAACAAATTGGCTCCGGCTCTGCCTCCGGATCACTTGTAGATTGCTGCCTTGCGGCCTTCTCATGCTTGTATTTTGATGTCAGCTCATCAAGTTTCATCCATAAAGCCTTAAACTTTCTCTCTTGGTTTTGGCTACACAGTCTCTTGAACAGATTAGTCAATTCTTTATTCTTCCCGAAGTGACGGTAGAAATTCGCACCTAGATGGCACATACACCATCAAGATTGAATGTCCTTCCAAGGATATGGCTCCTCTGGATCATGCTTTATATGTTAGACTGTCTTTATAAGTCCAGCATGTCGGTCATGCAACAAAGAAACATTTGGCCTGCCCTGAAGAACCCCAACGTTCAAGTGCCGTAAGAACCACAACCAACTTTTATAGTTCTCACTTTCCACGAAGCCAAAGACAATTGGCACAACCTGGTTGTTGCCGTCAACACCAATAGCGGTCAATATCTGACCTCTATACTTCCCAGTTAGAAATGTGCCATCCACACAAAGAATAGGACGACAGTACTGGAAAGCCCGGATGCAAGCACCGAGTGCAAAAAAACTCGATATAGAATCGGTGCACCCTTCGGGAATATCGCTTCTTTCTCTTCGAAAGAGAAGTATGTGTCAGGGTTGCGCCTCTTCACCGTATCCAGACAGAAAGATAGGTTATGATATGAGTCTTCGAATGTACTGGACCTCATTTCGAGCACCTTTTGTTTAGCCCTCCATGCCTTAGAATAGTTGATTGTGTACTGAAACCTTCTCTCTATGGCAAGTATTAAGGCCCGAGGCTCATAACTAAGATTCTCAACAATCTCAGAATACATCACCCCCATAATGTACTTGGCACTTAGATTCTTGTGTTTGGTTACAGCTGTATCGACCACGCATGTATGTTGCATCATAATTGAGCATACCCAATGAATTCCTCACTTTGGTTGATGTGCGCGAACTCTCCATGGGCAATCATCCCTCTCGCACACAACGTTATACATTGTGCGGTTCGACTTCTTCACTCGAAATGACCGTTGGAGTGACAATGCCCAAGCTTTCACGGCATTTTTGGTAGGATACACCGCATCCTTCTTGACCTCGTTCTGTCCATACTCCCAACGAGTGTCACGGCCCTCATTAATAGCAAGAGCATCATAATCTTGTGGTTGTCACTCGTTGGGAATCACATTGTCTTCCTCTTCATTCTCATTGTTGTCATCCCCTGCTTACTCTTCTTCGTCTGAGCTGTTGTTGGCACCCTGCTTGACTGCTTCCTCGAAGTCTTGATCCTCTCTCTCTAGCAAGTTAGGTATGTCCTCTATTTCCTCCCCTTCATCAGCTTGCCCTTCAGCAACCACAGCTATCATAGACGGGAGAGCATCCCTGGAATGTGGCACTTTATCCGTCTCGGCAATCACCTCCTGGACTTGGCTACTCTGGCCCACCTCGAATTGTACTCCAGACTCATCAACTTGGTCCGGTGCTGGGTCTAGAGTAGGAAAGGCACGAGGAGTAAAATAGATAAGCAAAATCCGTTCCCAACCTTGCTCTAGCGCCTTTCTGACATATCCTTTCCACATAGCGATCGAGGTAACAGGAATCATCTCCCAAAAATACCCTTCGGCTGCACGGCTGCATCTGGCATATACGTACAACTCCCACTGCTCTCTATCCAATCGAAATATATGATAAAGCCACCGCCTAACACTCTCGATGCTACGCTCAACCACCTGACTTAAACTATTTTCGATATATTGAAAACTACTAAGGTCAGCACCATCATGACCAACAAGTACTTGGCCATCTCCATAGTAAATCCTAAATGATGTTCTATCTGACATGCCTGTAAATATTAAGCAGCAAACAATATAAAAAACATAACTACGTGTCTAGCGCGATAAATCAAATCCACTTATTCTATCGCAATATAAAAAATATTAAGCAACAGGCGAATTAACTAAACAGAACTACATCAAACGACGTAACTATGTTCAAAGTATAGCTACATTAAACGACGCAAAATATCTAATAGAGTACGGTATGTTTACATACCTAGAACAGCAGTGGATGCAGTCACCGTCGGCTCTTACGTCAGCAAGCTAGCACACACAAGAAAGCTACACGGAATAAGGTATGTTAAGCACATCTAAATTATCTCTAAACTAGGTTTAAAGTGTCTCTAAATTATCTTTAAGGTACTCCTAAATTATCTCTAAATTACCCCTTAATTATCTGTAAAGTACCTCTTAATTAATGCTAAATTATCTCCTGACTTTGTTTAAATTATTCTAAAAACTTCATCAGAATACTCCTAAAGTAATTAAACTACCCATAAAATACTATTAAACTAATCCTAAATTACAACTATAATACTACTAAACTACTCCTAAATTACGCCTAAAAGACTACAAAACTACTGCTAAATTACTACTAAACTACCCTAAACTAACTACCTAATTACTACTATCTAAAGAAGACAAAAGAGAGAAGAGGCGTA
>KE371019.1:376527-400655 GCA_000418225.1 Zizania latifolia
ATGATCGGCACTCGGTAGCCGATAGCTTACACTCGATGTCCGATGGCACGCACTCGGCAGCCGATGGCCTGCACTAGGTCCCCGATGGTGATCACTCAACACTCGGCAGCCGATGGTTTGCACTCGACAGTCGATGGCATGCACTAGGCCCCCGATGGTGAGCACTTAGCACTCGGCAGCCGATGGTCTGCACACGGCAGTCGATGGCATGCGCTTAGCAACCAGTGGTCTGACCTAGGCACCCGATGATCGACACAAAACTATCGCAGCTATTCTCTGCTGATTACTCCAAAGAGAAACAACTCACAACAAAAGAGTGGTCTTCGGACAAAAAGGCCTTGAAAAGAGCACTTTGGAATACCTTCGTTCTTGCCCGAGGATTCCAAAGGCTGCACACGAGAAACAGAGTTTTGGTATTTTCTCACGAATATGAGTGACTCTGATTTGATCTCAGCTTGTGAATTCTTGGAGGATCCGCACAAGGCAGTAGTGAAGTATTATTCACAAGCTGAGATCAAATAGAAGCACTTCAAGGCAAAAATCCAAGGCATAGATAAAAGCTTCGCAAGAACAGAGAGCTTCGGTTGATCTTGCTCGTGGATTCCTATAGCTTCGCACTAGGCAAGAATGGAACACCCACTATAAAGCAATTCCGAAGCACATCAAGAACCAAGTTCATCCATGACAAAAATAAACAATATGAACTCAAGACAAATCTGCTCAAAGATAACCAGTAGCAGAGGAGAGGGATAGAGTACAGATCTAACACAAAAATCAGCAAAGGAAAAGCATTGATTTCATTGCAAGAACTGAATACAAAAGAACATAGCTCTCTCTCTCTCTCTGATTGTGGACTCTATATCCCGGGAGCAGTGGCGGCTGGAGCAGAAGGTTCTTAAGAGAACTTCTGTGTAAGCGCACAACCCTAGAGAGTATCCCACCAACTCTTATATAGGCCAGGCAGGCCGGACAAAAGCCCGAACTACCCCGAGGGTTTACAAGTTTCAGACCCTGCGCCAAAGGGCAGAATAGGAAATTCTACTTTAACACTTTATTTGATGCAACGCGTACATCTACAGAGCTTCGTGAGGTTGACGGTTTTGAGCTGAAGCCGTCAAAGCGCTTACCGCCCTTGCGCCATGTACCCGGATTGGACCACCATGATCCCGCAGCTCCTTCAGCCCAGCGACCGTCCGTCCGTCTACCTAAGTCACACATAGCCAACGCCACGGCAAGTCATCATCCCTTCAAAGTCCCTCCCTTCGGAGAGCTCCACTTCGAAGTGCCTCCCTTCGGAGGGCTTCGCCTTGCCTCCCTTCGGAGGACTTCACCCTGCCTCCTTTCGGAGGGCTTCGATCTGCCACTGTTGCAATCACTCATCATCTCAGAGCCATGAGACCCATAGTCTTCACCATGGCTCCTCAATAGTATAAGTGAACTCGAAACTTGCCCCCCGAGGCGATATGATTACTAACCCAATTCCACATCCATACCCACAAACTGACCCCTCAAAGAAGAGTATCCATGGTATCGGCTCCACATAGTCGGCTTCTCTATTTCTGTGTTGCACAAAGAAGTTAGCGATGGCTTGTCCTTTGACTGCTTTAGGTTACTCATATTGTAGGTCGAACTCTGTTAATGCAAATACCCATTTGCCAATCCTCTCTTTTAAAATTAGAGCCGATAGCATGTACTTGATCACATCGGCTTTACATATGACGGTGCATTGTCCCGATAGTATAGTGCCTTAATTTCATGTAAGAAAAGTAGAGGCACAAGCATAACTTTTTAACTGTGGGGTACCTTGTCTCAGCATCTAGCAATCATCGGCTTAAATAAAACACGACACGTTCTTTTCCTTCTACCTCTTGAATCAACACTGACCCGATGCTTATGTTATCAGCCGATAGGTATAACTTGTAAGGTTTATCAGGCCGTGGTGGGATTAATACCGGAGGAGCTTAGATATTTTTTGATTTCGTCGAATGCTTTCTGATGTTTATTGGTCCAAAGAAACTCCTCTCCTTCTTTTACCCTCAGTAAAGGTATGAATGGTTCTAGTCGGGCCGATAAGTTTGATATAAACCGACGGACAAAATTAATCTTGCCAATTAGTGACTGTAACTTTGTTTTGTTCTCTGGTGGTACTGTATTCTTGATGGCTTGGATAATGTTCTGGCTTATTTCAATCTCTCTTTCGTAAACCACAAAACCCAGAAAATTCCCAGCCGATACGCCGAAGGTACATTTTCTGGGATTCATACGAAGACCATACTTCTTTGCCCTTTCCAGATGTCCTTCATCATTTTGAGATTTTACGACAACATCATCAATATAGATTCTCACCAGAGAACCGATTAGATCATGAAATATATAATTTATTGCTCTTTGATATGTTGCCCCGGCGTTCCTCAACCCGAAAGTCATAACGACCCACTCGAATAAGCTGATGGCTCCGGGGCACCTAAATGCGGTCTTTGAGATATCCTGCTCTGACATGAATATTTAATTATACCCGGTATTCCCATCCATAAAGCTGATGATCTTATGCCCTAAAGCCACATCGACTAGTAGATCGGCTATCGGCATCGGATATTCGTCTTTAGGCGTAGCTTTATTTAGGTCCCTAGAATCTACACATACTCTCAATTGACCGTTCTTTTTCTATACTAGGACTATATTTGATACGCATTCTGCATATCGGCATGGCCTTATAAAATTTGCCTCGTATAGTCTCGTGACTTTGGCTTTTATGTGACGATACATCTCTGTCTTGAATCTTCTCTGACTCTGCTTTACCGGTTAAAATCCTTTTTTTATTGGGAGCCGATATTCTACGATCGATTGGCTTAATCTAGGCATCTCGTGGTACTCCCAAGCGAAACAATCCCGAAACTCTTTCAATAAATCAACCAATTTATCTTTTATGGAAGAAGGCAATATGGCACTAATGTACGTCAGCCTTGGCCTGTCTCTAGGTCCGATGTCCACCTCCTATAAATCATCGATTGACGTAAACCCTTTTTCGAGATTACCTTCTTCATTGTCTATCTCTCTAGACACGGATCCTGGCTTCGAATCATTTCGCTAATCGGCTGGAGGCCAAGATCCAACACCCTTAAAAAATCTCCCTCCCAGACTCATCCAGAAAGACAATCCATGTTCTCAAAGTCGAGTGCATCGGCTATAGATACGGCAACCGATCTGTCAACCTGAATGACTTCAACTTGATCACATTGCCACTGCATTAAATTTTGGTGCATCGTAGAAGAAACACAACAGTTGGCGTGAACCCAGTCCCTTCCCAGTAAGAGGCTATATGATCCTTTACCATCAATTACAAAAATGTGGTCGGTAGTATTTTGCTTCCGACCGTGAGCTCATTGTTTAAGGCTCCTGTGGCGTCTGATAAATTGCCACCAAAGTCTTTTAATAACATGTTGGTCTTTTTCAAATCCTTGTTTACCTTACCAAGCTTGCGGAATGTGGAATAAGGCATTATGTGAACAGCAGTCCCTCCATCGACCAACATCTTCGACATTGGTTTTCCGTCCACGTGTCCCTTGATATACAAAGACCTCAAGTGCTGATGCTCATCTTGTTCCGACTTTTCAAATGTTGCTTGTTGTGGTTGTAACAAAAATTGTGCAGCTGATTGTTCCTCCTCTTCCTCACTATCCGATGCAGGCGCCCTGTACTCTGCAAGCAATATAAAAACCATGTTTACCTCCATCGGCTTGTCTTCTGTATCAGCTTTCTTCTTTGGACACCACTCTTTTCTCACCCATCATTTGCTCTGCTGATACTCTTCATATTCCCCTACTAACTGTTCCCAATGCCTCTAACGTTGGAGCAAGTCAAAGATTTTATCCGCCTTACTAATGTTAAAGTCATATCTCTGCTCTTTCTCGGTGACTTTAACCCACAGGCAAGTTATTGTTTTTTTCAACCTAGCCCACTCAGCCAAGGCGACATCACCATCAGATTCTTCTTGCTCTGAGTCCGATGAATAAAACTATACTTGTGCTACTCGCTTCTATGTTTTCTCTTTACGTATTCCTTAAAATTGGCTTTCATGGGCCGACACCCTTTGCACTAAATACGACAGATTGTCAAACTCTTCAGATAAAAACCTCTCCCTGATTGGCGACAAAAGGCCTTGGATTGTCAATTCGGCTAATTGAGCATCGGTTAGACTAAGGCTATAGCATCGGCTTCTCACATCACGGAAGCATTGAATATAGTCTAGTACCGATTCATCCATGAGCTGTTTTACGGTTGTCAGGTCCGTTAGCTTCATCTCCTAAATTTCGACGAAGTACTTGTGAAATTGTTTCTCTAAATCGGCCCATCCCTTGATCGAGTTTGGCAGTAGTGAAGAGAACCAAGAGAAATCCGATCTAGACAAAGATAACGGAAAAAAACTAACTCTGAGAGCCTCCTCAGCCAATGCCTCTCCACACTGTGTGAGGAAACGACTGATGTGCTCAACTATCGATGTACTGTCCTGACCGGAAAACTTTGAGAAATCTAGGATCCTGTACCTGTTTGATAATGGCACCCTATCAAACCAATCTGGGTATGGATGCCGATACATATAACTTTATTCTTTTAGCTTGAGCCCAAACTGATCTCTCATAATCTCTACAATTTTGAAGGAGAAATCATCTTCTTTCTGTACCGAATAACGTGGCACCGGTGTTGCTGCTCTTTCTTGATGCTGATAATTGCTTTGAGGCATAGTTCCTTCAAAATTCATCTACTGTCGCTGGCGACCATAATAAGCCGTATAATGATACCCCGATGGAGGTGCACTCACCATAGGTTGGTACGCCTGAGTATCAGTTAGCATCGAAGTTGGCGGTATTAGATTCGATACTGTGTTGTGTTCTAACCCGTAAGTCACTGGTGGTGAAACGACTATCATCGGTGGGGGTGTGCTCAAGATCACCGGTGCCGATGATCTCTGCTGAAAATATACCGACCCTTGGGGTAGCTCCTGAGCGATAGACCCATCTACTATCTTCTTGATCAATCCATGCAAAATATTTACTAACACGCTAGATTAATTAATTAGCATATGGCTAACTGTTTCGTTAACAGCATCTTGAAACGTTCTCTGCGGACTCTGACTGCTGGATTCGGCCTAGAGAGATGAGATCGGCAGTTGATTCTTCTGGACCGCCCCTTGCCGAGTCATGCTAAAAGATTCTAAACACAGCTTCTTGCTATACTTCTGCTTGCTGCTCATCGGTCAAAAGTTCCAAGGTGACCGGAATAACAGCGTTGTTAGTCTGTTCGACTTCCTTCCTGGCCATGATTCTAATGAAGAAAATCGATATGGTTATTTATAAAATTATCCCACTGGATGTGCCAAGAAAACGTGTTGACGCAAAAATCGCAGGTATTCCTATGTCTTCACACTCGAAGGCCTGGAAGTGTCTGTTTAGCTTCAGTGTAGGTCCTAAATAACCCGGAGGTGTCAGTAGGTGTGACAGTCAATTTAACCCTACAATTGACAAGAAAACAGACATGAGATGTCCTAACGCTATCGGTGATAGCCTATCGACATCGACAACGATAGCACGTACGAAAATCATGATGCATCAATAAAAAATAAATGTGGGATAATAAACCCTACCAATCGGCTCCTGACAATACAACTCTATAATACCAATCCTTACGGTTTGAACTAATGCATAAAGATGGGTTATCAAGAGCATAATGAACATAATAAATCCGATTGATAGAGAAATAGATAATTCATCGGCTAAAACTCCGACAAACGTTGTTTTAACGCACTGAGCCAGATCGTCCCATATGTAACCCCGTCAATGCCACGGATCGGACCTAACCGAGGCAGCGTGTCGTTGCCGATCGACATATAATCTAATCTAATTCGATAAGTTAAATCGCCGTGATTGGCAAACACAGAGATCCAATCTATAAAACATAGTAAGAGAATGTGAATCAATGTATTTAACCGATAACTAGCAAACCTACTCCATCTGATCACAGTATCAGACTCAACCGTGAAAGCCATGAACATATCAATTAGTTTACTAACAGGCTATCTCCATCGAAGTTAGAAATCGGACTCAACCGATGCAGCCATAACTCCAGCAGAGAATCGTCCTAATGCTACGTACCTAAAGTTGACGATACGCCGAAGGGTTTGATTGACTGAGTTGTTTGAATTTGTTACAATGACCCCGGGCTTACATATTTATAGCCGGGTTGACACGTCATCTATAGATAACACAGAATCCTAACTGATTCAATTATTTATTAACTAAATGAAAAGCTAATAACGAAGTATTAGCCCACGCCACGCGCAACCTGTCTCCGCCTGTTAAAACCCCCATCGGCGGCCCATCGGCTCTTTGTTGCCTAGATCACCTAGCCGATGGTGCGCTGATCCAAATTTCGGTGTCAACACATACCGAACTCCAGGCCTATTTGAAAGTGCATCTTGTTGTATCTAGGCCACTAATTAATTTTGTTGTATTAATGATAATAGTAATCAAAAGCTACTAATCGTATTGCTGAGATGTATGCAGAGATTTTAGAAAAAATGGTGTTGAATTTGAAACAAATTTGGAGAAAATCTCCGTTTAATCCAAAATAGGCTCAAAGGTACAAAATGATAATTTACATATGAATTTGAGTCTAGGACCGCCGTACTATTAAGAGGGATGCGTTGAAAAGTTGTTTCAAAACTTTATGCTCAAAGAAAAAACATTTTTGAAAGCTTTTCGGATATTTTCAAATTTGAACCAGGATTTTCTAGCAAGCCCGGATGATCTAGATCAGTCCGAGCAATCCAGAAATATGGTTCTGTTTCCACAGTGTTAACACGCTGGAACATCCGGATCAATCTAGATGCTCTAAAAATTGTGTTCTGTCTTGAATTGTTTTTAACGCCGGAACATCCAGACAAGCCCGGATGATCTAAAAATGTTGTTCTGGATGGATTTTATTTTGAGGCTCGAAACATCCGGACAAGCCCGGATGATCCAAAAATATCGTTCTGTTCGAATTTATTTTGAAGCCCAGAATATCTGGACAAAGCCAGATGATCTAAAAATATTGTTCTGTTTGGATTTATTTCAGAGACTGAATCCTCTGGTTCAATCCAGAACATCCGGGTTTTAAAACCCAGAACATCCGGATTGGTCCGGATCATCTGGATGAACAGTTACAAAATATCTTCTAAATGGTCACTTTTTGTGTGAGGGGTATAAATACCCCCTCACCTCATTTGGACTCAAAAGAACTCTTGAGCTTTATTCCAAAACACACCTTCACTCTCTCCCAAGCTAGATCTTGAGCTAATCCTCGAGATTTCATTTGAGAGTGCTCCATCATTTAAAGCCTTACATTTAAAAGAAACGACAGCAGTGAAAAACAAGCGAAATCTACGACACCATCTTTATAAGCTCTTGAGTGCGGACAAACCACCAAGCCTTCTAACCCTTTTCTTGTTTCTGCTATCTTCTGAAGGGGGGACAACAAGACTGACTACAAAAGTACTCAACATGCCACAGAAATACAAAATAATGCCAGATAATAACAAAGGAATGGTAAATTGGTTCATTTGCGTAAAGCTAGTTTTAAGTTTAAAACAAGTTTAACATTAAAGAGTGATTAAACATCATTAATTAATAATTAACATGTGATTCACTACCTTAAGTAGCGCACCAGCACTAACTTGCTCTCCTGCCCCAGCCCAAGCTACACGTGACTCACACCGGCGCACCAGTGAAACAGCACAACTGCAACTTGTTATGGGACAGGGCTAAACCCATAGATTCAATATATAATGGAACATGGAAAATATTATACTGACTGCGGAGAACATCACGAGGCATGCTCATAACCGAGTGCGTGGCTATTCGAATAGGATGTACTCTGATCAAAGGTGTACAAATTTATCCACAAGGCACATATTCCCGCACACCAAAGTGTGTCGAGATAACACCACGATACCCCGAAGGAATGCATGTCAAAGCCCTTAATATAGTTCGCCTAACACAAGGACAACCACACTAGGTTCCGCTGAGGCTCCAAATGGAGTCTGACCTGTAATGGCATAGGTAAGACCTCATCAAGGAAACGCAGCCCCATTTGTGCCTCGTTAGTATAGATCACCAGAGGTAGACCCTCCAATGTGATACTCTGACTCCTCCACTCGGTGCATCATGTTGGAACGAACCATACGTCAAACTAGGTTTTATCCACTAGACTTGTGGTTTGTACGAGAAGGCTTTTGCGATAAATCTCACAGACCGGTCCTTATAGTACCCCGGGTGCGACCAACCAATACCCTAGCTTGCACCCGACGAAACCCACCCATGTCATCATCGTAACTATTTTCAAAACATTGTCACCTTTTGAATTCCAAGGGGAAGAATATCATGATTGTATCCCAACAATATTAAAAACCTAAATATTTAATTACTAAACATGGCTAAGCAAAAGGTACTAATACATAGAGCACTAACTATTAAACTAGATTATACTAAGATAAACAAGGTAGATAGCTCACAACAAAGCAATGATCTTAAGTATACAAGGACATAGGCACATAATTAATTAATCCTATTTTATCATATTAAACATGTATATATGCGATTATAGCAAGTTTAGCATTTTAAAAACATAGGTTCAATATGATCGAGGTGGGGGTCGTGACTTGCCTCTTGCACTTCTGAAAAACCATTTGATTCTTGAACGAAGACTTCCAGGTCTTGCGCGAGGTCCTTCGAATCTTCAGAAGCACGAGAATCTACGTGACATGAAAAAACGAGACAAAAACTCTAAGACAAACCAAATAAATAATACAACAAAATATTATTATTAGTTATAGCATTGATTAAGGAGAATCACGGAACTTGAATGGAGTGGAACGGAGATAGGATGCAAAAGATATTAAATTTAGAAGATCACATGAAATGATAAGACATTTCTTATGAATTTCCTTGAAATTGGATGAAATGACCTCGAATGGTGTACAAGTGGTATGAACCAAGTACACATTCAAGTAGGACGTGCTTTTAGATGAATTCAAAAAGTTGAACGAATCGATTTAGAGTTCAAATGGAAAAGATAGGGATTTTACAACTTCAAATCCATTCACATGAAAACAATAGAGTTTAATAAACGAAAATAAATAATCGCGGGATTATTTGTTGGTTTGAGTTAAATAAAGCAATCAAGATGAGGTTGTGTGATGATCAAGGAGTCTTGATCAGAGAATTGGGTTTGGTTAAACCAAGGTCAATAGAGGTTAGGCCGAATTTCAAATGGGGTGGTCTAAAAATAAGGAATGTACACAATTGTTTGGATTGGATGACTCCGACCAAACACAAACAAAAGAAATTGTATATGATGGTTTGGATCGAACAACACCAAACCCACACAAACATAAGGTAGGTTCGAACAGCAATAAAGGTATAGATATGGGTACGGTTGATCGACAAGAAATTGCATGGATATGATCAAGCAATCGTTTTCATCAAATGGATAACGAAGTTGCGACCACTGAGCAACCACGATTATTTGAACGGAATGGAATTGAGCAATGGAAATAAAGGATTTGCATTGGATGAATATGATCCGACGACGAATGGCGACGACCAAGGACGAACAACCGATCATCAACGATGACCATCGGTGAATGTCACCATCCGACTACCGAATCATCAAGCGAATCACGGCGATGACCAAATAATGGGTAAAAGGAAAAATGACGGTGTTCCAAAGGAAAAAACACGACTAACAGATTAAATCTAAGAAAAAGGCGAAACGACATTCGACCAAGGCGAACACTGATGAACATGGATCTTAAGTTTGGGAAATGGAACGATGTCCAAAAATGGCTCAAGGCAACCACGAACTCTGGGATGGAACGAAGGGAGCACCCCGTGTTCTATATGAATAGAGGGTTCCATTTTCGCTATTTGATGAATACAAGAAGGAACTATGGATTCAACAAACAACATGACGGTAACATGGAATAAGATCGCTGAATGATAATTAACAACACTAAATGACCAATTGAAATGGATGGACAATGATACAATAAAATGAGATAGAACTACAAAAGGTTTATGATATGATAAAATAGATTGACATGATACAATGCTAATTTTAGGAACAACAAACAGGAAGGCTTGGGGATTCTCACAAAGGGGTGCCAGGGAGAAGACGAAGCAGAGCGGCCATGGAGAATGATGGCCGACGACAAAGGAGAAACGATGAACCAAGATGGCTTCTCTTCCTCTGATTTTCTTCTCTGGATGAAGGCTAGGCAGCAGGAGGTGCGACTGGGAAGGAGAGGAAAATGGAGACGTCCCTGCAGCAGTGAACGGGAAAACAGCATGCAAACGCTTAGATGATGACAATGAAATGCTGCAAAGAATAAGAGAAAAATGCCAGCACTTACTGTGAACAGAAACAGGCGCATTGATGTGGAAGGAAATGCAGGTGTGCTGGTTGGGGAGCATGGGCGAGACGACGCACGGCCGATGGCTGAGTGCTGCAGCCCGGGAAGGCGGCGAGCAGGGCCAGCGGCGAGCAGGGCCAGCGGCGGCAGGGCGGCGCCGGAGAGAGAGGAGGGCGGCGCTGTGAGCAAGGGCTCGGCCGGCGGCGGCGGCCGGGCTGGGCACCAGAGGAAGGGGAGGAGGAGGGGCCCAGGCGCAGGCAGCGCCAGGGATGGGAGCTCTGGGGTGGCGTAGGGAGAGAGCACACAGCAGAAGAGGGAGGCGGTGTCGCTGGAGAGGAAAATGGGAGACCGCGCAGGGCAAAAGAAAGGAAAGGGGAAGAAGGAAGGAAACGGCAGCAATTAAATGGCATGCAAAACGAGAAATTGATTATATAGCTTTCTATTAGTCTGAAATCAAGGATATAAAGTTCTCTAGATGTAAATTAATTATATACCCTTCTCTAGTCTAGCTAGACTAGCAAATATCCTTCTCTACTCTTTTTTACAGCTGTAGCGTATACGTACGTTTTTCACCGTATTTGAGATCCTAGAGTACCCATTTTGCCCCTGAATAGGGGTAGAAGGGCAGCAGGACCCGGACGCCGCCCAATCCCCCCGGCAAGGCCTAGCGAGACGCCCCCTCCGGCGATACGCCCCTGGCCCCAGACCGTGCCCAGGCGAGTAGCGCCCTCCCCCGGCGATGCGCCCCTAACCCGACCCCATTCCCAGCCAGCCGACAGCGATCACCACACCACCCATTCTGTTGTTGTTGATGTGTCTCTAGCTCTCCTGTGGATCCTCAGCAACTGAAGGATCTTGGTTTCCGTACGTCGGTATACGGCTTGGAACCAAGGTTTGAATTATCAGGAATAGCCATTGTTCACAGCTGGAACCCAACTTGCCACAGGCTCAGTGGCTCACAGCGCATTTAACTTTTTGCGAATGTGCGTATGCTCTTGAGAAATTTTGACTATGGATTGGCTGGTTATCCATTTCTTGTTTGCTCTGCCAACATCATCCAATAGAATTTTTTAAAGCAACATTAACATACATCTTCTTCGTTATTACTGTCGAATAAGCAGTTATTGGCAGTGACATGTTTGTCCTAATGATGGTTCCACCTGTTCTTGATATGTTGTTTACTACATCACTTTAGTATGCACATGAGGGTATTTTAGTCATTTCAGGTGATAAATACAAAAAATACAATTTAAATAGTAGAAAAGGGTATTTACTAGTCTAATTAGACTAGAGAAGAATATATAATCAATTTATATCTAAAGAAAAGTATATCTTAGATTTCGTACTAATGGAAGGGTATATAATCAATTTCTCCGTGCAAAATTGATGGCAACAATTAGCTCGGGGATTAAGGGCTGCAGCCTGCATGCAGCGATTAAATGGAAACATGAGGAGAGGGGGGGCGCAGGGAGAAAAATGGAGGGGTGGCTGCGGCAGGGAGAAGGCAAAGCACGGGCAGCCAACAGGAGAAAAAGAGGAAAGAGAGAGGAAGAAGAAAGGAAAGAGGGAAAAAAAAAGAAAGAGAGGAGAAAGAAAAGGAAGGAGAAAAAAATGATTTTTCCTAAAAAATTAAATTTGGACTTTTGAGAAAAAGAGGAAAGTTTCTAAAGATTTGGATTTTGGATTTTTGAATAAATTGAGGGATTTTCAATGGATTTCGGATTTTGAAGAAATAAATCATGAATATTTTAAAGAATATTCGATGATTAGAAAAGTTGAAAAATTTCGTGTTCGCGTCGAAATTTGAAATTCCGAATTTGAACACAAAATCATGGATTTAAATTTACCCCAGGGTTTCAAAGGAAAAGAGGATTCCCAAAGGGATTTTTCACGGAATTCAAACCGCACGATTGAAAAGGCAATTGTGACTTCCCGAACGAAAACAGATAATTGATTCATTCAGATTTTCAACTGGAAAAGAGAGAGATGGCCAAGGATGAGGATTTGAATTCGGCCAAAAGGACAAAGGATTTTAATTGCTTTTCTAATTAAAATTATTCACTGAAATATTATTGATTCACTATTCTAGTTGGAAAATCCTTAATGAAACCAAAACCTAAATCAATTTAAGGCGGGAGATATTTATTAAAAATTCCTCTAGCCAAATTTGATTTGGTTTTACATTATTCTTAATTGAAATGATTTATCATACATTTTATTCACAAAACAATTCTGTTGAAACATATTTTATTAATTAACATTAAACTTTGCGATGAAATGGTATTGATTGCATCTTAATTAATTCCTTTGCACCAAAAAATTCCAGGAAATTTTTGGGACGCAATTTAGAGCAAGGAGAATTTTAAGAAAAATACTCCAGCTGCGATTTATTTTTAAACGAAATTTTTAAGCTTGTATTTTAGCTTCCTTGTTTATCGCTTTATACTGAATCATTTTATTGAAATTCATTTATTAATTTCTTTATTTTATTTTTAACGCCTGACGAAAAGTAGGGCATTACAGCTAGTCTCATATTTGTCGCATTGAGCCCCGAAGAGTTCAACAAGGTTGATGGCATTGAAGAAGCTAAAAAAATATGAAAAATATTGCAAGTTGCCCATGAAGATACATCAACCGTGAGGGAGTCTAAGATCGAGCTTCTCGGAGGAAAGCTTGGAAGATTTATCATGGAAGATGACGAGACTCCCCAAGAAATGTATAATCGCCTCATGGTTTTGGTCAACAAGATCAAGGGATTTGGAAGTGAAGACATGACCGATCATGTGGTGGTCAAGCGATTGCTCCGTGCAATAGCACCAAGGAATTTTTAAGCCCGTATTTTAGCTTTCTTGTTTATCGTTTTATACTACATTATTTTATTGAAATAAATTTATTAATTTCTTTATTTTATTTTTAACGCCTGACAAAAATCAGGACGTTACAGCTAGTGTTATACTTACCGCATTGAGCCCCAAAGAGTTCAACAAGGTTGATGGCATTGAAGAAGCTAAAGAAATATGAAAAACTTTACAAGTTGCCCATGAAGGTACATCAACCATGAGGGAGTCTAAGATCGAGCTTCTCGAAGGAAAGCTTGAAAAATTTATCATGGAAAATGACGAGACTTCCAAAGAAATATATGACCGCCTCATGGTCTTGATCAACAAGATCAAGGACTTAAAAGTGAAGACATGACTGATCATATGGTGGTCAAGAGATTGCTCCGTGCAATATCACCAAGGAAACCCACCTTGGTGACCTTGATTCGAGAGCACGAGGACTTCAAAAAGATCACTTTAAATGATGTTCTAGGATAGCACATGAGCTTATGGAGGAAGAAGCCAAAGAAGTTAAAGACCTTGCCATGCACCATAGCAATAAGGACAAGGATGTGGCACTAAAGGGCAAGAAGAAGAAAGAATCAAGTGATAAGAGCGATGATAAATAACTTGTTCTATTCGCCAAAAAGTTCAAGAAGTTTATGAGAAAGGGAGGATTTGACAAGTACGAGAAAAGACATGACAAGTCAAAGAAAAGACAATCCAAAAAGCGTTGCTATGAGTGTGGCGATCTTGACCACTTTATAGCCGATTGCCCTAAGAAGAATAAGGAAGAAGATAGCAACAAAAGGCATAAGTATAAGAAGGGGAAGAGGATTGGCCATGCTCACATTGGCGAAGAATGGGATTTCAATTCCTAGTCTGAGTTAGAATCGGAGTCCGATTCTTGCAAGAAAGAGTCATCGTTGTTGCCATCGCCAACCCAATACCTCTAAGGCCTTCACTCTTTGGAGAGTCAAGTGACGACGATATCGTCTCCCAAAAGTGCTTCATGGCTAAAAGCAAAAATGTATCATTTATGTCTAAAGCTTTAGATAAAGATAATGCTAGTGATACTAGTGATGATGAATATAGAGCTAATGAAACTATAATATGCTTAAAACCATGAGTAAACAAGCTATAACTAAGTTTAAACAACTTATGGAAAAATAGAGTCACAAGAAGCAACTCTTAAGAAACAAGAAGCTTTGCTAGTTTTCAAAAAAGAAAAGAATCTTGAGCTTGAGCGGCTTCTTGCTAACGAAAAGAAAATGCTAGACAAATTGACTAATCTTAATAGTTTAGTCAAGGAAGCTAATGAAGACTTAGAGGAAACCCTCAAAACTCTCAATAGAGAGCTTATGATTCTAGATGAATCCAATAAGAGTCTTGAAAAGAGGATTGAGTCTCTAATGTCTCAACCCAATTCTACTCCTTCTATTGCTTCCACAAGTAATAGTTGTTCAAAATGTTATAATATTAATTTCATTGCTTATGAGACTAACATGAAGGAAATAGAGATCCTTAGACAAGAAAAAGAAAAAGTACAAATTTCTACCTCGAACTATCGCGAAAGTTTAAATAACCCCCTGAACTATAAAACCATTTAAGCAGCCCCCGAAAATTTCAAAACCAGTTCACTATTGAACTTTCTGCGTGGTTTCGCTGACGTGGCAAGACGTAACGGTGGTTTTCACTGACTAGGACACACGTAGCGCTGACTGAAAAAAAAAACACCATGACACGCGAAAGGTGTTCGATGAAATGCCAGGATGGCCACATACAAAAAACCTGCTCCCCGCCGCACGCCCTGCTCACACCGGTGCCTCGCTTCCTCGCACGCCCCCTGCTGCCCTCTGCTACGCTGGAAAGCCATGCCCCGGCCGACCGCCGCGTGCTAGTGGGTGGGAGTGACGGGACGGCACGGAGCGAGCGTGCGCTGGGAGCGGTGGGTTGCGGGCACGTGACGAGGGCCAACGTGTGGCAGGGGGCCAGCGCGTGGTTGGGGGGCGACACGTGGTTGGGGTCGGTGCATGGCAGGGACCGACGCGTGGCGGGGAGCAAGCGGGGCACGACGGGCGTCCTGCGGGGGCACGGCGGGCGTCTGGCATTCTGTGGAACATCTTGCGTGCGTCACCCAATTACCCATCATCCTGTTCAGCGCCACGCGTACTATCTAGTTAGCACCACGTGTACTGTCCAGTCAGCCGAAACCATCATTCCGTTGTTCACGTCAGCAAAACCATACGGGTAGTTCAATAGTGAACTGGTTTTCAAATTTTTAGTGGTAATTTAGACGGTTTTATAGTTTAGGGGTTATTTAAACTTTCGCGATAGTTTAGGATAGTAATATGTATTTTTTTTAAAAGAAAAGAAGAGACTTAGCACCTTGGTAAGTTATGGTTTCATGAAAGCCCACAAGTCAAATGATGTCTTATTCAAGACTCTCAATACCGAAACCAATGTCGAGAAGCGTGGGCCTGGCTTTCACCCAAATGAATCTAAGCTCATTCCTACAAGAAAGAACAAAGATAAAGAGGTAATTGAGTTTGTGTGGGAAGGCCAAGCTCGAAAGAAGATGAAGAACAAGCCTTAGCCTTAGAAGCCACTTTCTTTGCCTCATATTTGATTAGGAGGAACCACCATGGTAAAGTGGTGCCTTAGAAGCCACTTTCTATGCCTTATATTTGATTAGGAGGAACCATCGTGGTAAAGTGGTTGCTCAATTTATAGAAAATAAAAATGAAAAACCATTAAGATGTTTATGGATTTCTAAAATACTTGTTAGTAACGTTGAAGGACCTAAAAGGTTTGCGTACCTAAAACAAAGACCTAATTCTCATATAGATAGTGGATGCATCAGTCATATGACCGGAGAGAAAAAAAATGTTTACCTCCTTTGAGCCAAACCAAAATCAACATGAAACCATTATGTTTGGTGACAATGGAAAATAAGATGTAATGGGTGTAGGTAAAATTACAATCTCAAATAATTATTTAATTTCAAATGTCCTATTAGTTAAGTCTTTGAGTTATAATTTGCTTTTCGTTTCACATTTGTGTGAGCTGGGGTATCATTGTCTCTTTTCTAATGAGGGTGTGACTGTTTTGAGAAGAAGTGATAGTTCCATAGTATTCACGGGTAGATTGAAGGGAAAACTCTATCTAGTTGACTTTGCACTAGATAAGGTTGAACCTAAAACTTGCCTTGTGGCTAAGTCTAGCATGGGTTAGTTATAGTATCGCTGACTAGCTCATGCTGATATGAGAAACTTGTCAAAATTTCTCAAAAGGGAACACATCCTAGGACTAACAAATGTTTTATTTGAGAAAAATAGGTTGTGTAGCCCTTGTCAAGCTGGAAAGCAAGTTAGAGCACGACACACCACCAAGAACATCATGATGATAAGAAAGCCACTTGAGCTCCTACACATGAATCTATTTGGACCCGTGGCCTACTTGAGTATCGGTGGTAACAAATATGGTTTTGTTATTGTTGATGATTATTCTCGTTTTACTTATGTATTCTTTTTATATGACAAAAGTGAAACACAAGGAGTATTCAAAAGTTTTGTAAGAAGAGTCTAAAATGAATATGAGGTCAAGATCAAGAAAGTAAGAAGTGATAATGGGTGTGAATTCAAGAACACTCAAATTAAACACTTTCTTGATGGAGAACGCATCAAGCACGAGTTCTTCACTCCATATGATCCACCTCAAAATAGAGTGGTGGAACGGAATGATCGTACATTGATGGAGGTGGCAAGAACAATGCTTGATGAGTACAAGACTTCGAATATCTTTTGGATCGAAGCAATCAACACTCTATGCCATACAATCAACATTCTCCACCTCCACAAGATACTCAAGAAGACAGCATGCAAACTCTTGACCGGTAACAAACCTAATGTTTTATACTTTATAGTTTTTGGGAGTAAATGCTTTATTTTGTGTAAGCCACCAAGAAGTTCTAAGTTTGCCTTTAAGTTAGATGAAGGGTTCTTAGTCGGTTACGAGTCAAATACGCATGCCTATCGTGTATTCAACAAAACTTCTAATATTGTTGAAGTCATTAGAGATGTGACATTTGATAAAACTAATGGCTCTCAAGTACAGCAAGTTGATCCAAATGTTATAGGTGAAGAAGAACCTCCATGTGAAGCAATCAAGAATATGCAAATTAGAGATATAACGTCAAGAGAACAAGAGCTTACGGATCAACAAAAACCTCAAGTTGAAGAAAGTCAAACCGAATAGACTCAAGAGAAAGAGGTGTTAGATAAAGATCAAGAAATCTAAGAAGAGGTTGTTCAACAACCTGCACAACACCCAAGAGTCCACCAAAACATTCAAAGAGATCATCCCATTGACAATATCCTTAGAGACATACAAAGAGAGGTAACAACTCGTTCTCGTGTGGCAAATTTTTTGAATGTTACTCTTTTGTGTCTTCTTTGGAAACTCTAAGGACAGAAGAAGCTCTTGAGGACACGGATTGGGTGATGTCCATATAAGAAGAGCTCAATAACTTCAAGAGAAATAAAGTATGGAAGTTGGTAGAAAGACCGAAGCAAAACGTGATTAGCACCAAATGGATCTTCTGCAACAAGCAAGATGAGCATGGCAAGGTCATAAGGAACAAAGCGAGGTTGGTTGCTCAAGGCTTCATGCAAATCAAAAGTTTAGACTTTGGTGAGACTTATGTTTCTATTGCTAGACTATTATTAGCCTATGCAACTCACCATGATTTCAAGCTATATTAAATGGACGTAAAAAATGTATTCTTAAATGGACTAGTTTTCAAATTAGTATATGTGGAGCAACCACCTGGCTTTGAAGATCCCAAGTACCCCAACCACGTGTTCAAGCTCCAAAAGGCGCTCTGTGGGCTTAAGCAAGCTCCTAGAGCATGGTATGAATGTCTTAGGGATTTTTTTCTTAAGAAAGGCTTTGAAATAGGCAAAGCCGATCCTACTATCTTCATTAAGCGATTCAATAATGATTTATTTATTTGTCAAATATATGTTGATGGCATTATATTTGGTTCTGCTAATAAAAAATCTGTGAAGAGTTTAGTGGGATTATGACTAAAAGGTTTGAGATGTCAATGATGGGTGAGTTGAAGTTCTTTTCGGTATTTCAAATCAAACAACTCAAAGAAGGCTTCTTCATTTGTCAAACGAAGTGCATCAAGGATATGCTAAAGAAGTTTGACATAGAAAGTGCCAAGCCCATCAAGACTCCTATGCAAACCAATGGCCATCTTGACCTAAATCAAAAAAGAACCGACGTCAACCAAAAGATATACCATTCCATGATAGGTTCCTTATTATATTTATATGCATCTAGACTGGATATAATGCTTAGTGTTTGTATGCGCGCAAGATTTAAGCCGCACCAAAAGACATACATTTGGTTGTGAAAGTGCATCTTGATGCATCTACGCTCCTAATTAATTTTGGTGTATTAATAACAATAGTGATCAAAAGCTACTAATTGTATTGCTGAGATGAATGCAAAGATTTCAAGAAAAGTGGCGTTACAATTGAAACAAATTTGGAGAAAAGTTCCGTTTAGTCCAAAATAGGTTCAAAGACGTAAAATGATAAATTACATATAAATTTGTGTCTAGAACCGCCATACTATAAAGAGGAATACGTTGAAAGTGGTTCCAAAACTTTGTGCTCAAAGAAAAACTTTTTTGAAAGCTTTTTGGTTTGATTCAAACTTATTTCAGAATTTTCCAGCATGCCCGGAACATCCGGTTCAGTCCAGAACTTCCAAAAATATGCTTCTGTTTCTGAGTTTTTATTGGCCCGAAACTTCTGGCTCTGTCCAGAACTTCCAAAAAATTTGTTCTGTATCGACTTGTTTTTATTCCCGGAACTTCCTGTTAAGCCCGAAACTTCTAAAAAAGTTGTTATGTATGGAATTATTTTTTGGCCCGGATCTTCCGGCTGAGTCCGAAACTTCCAAAAAAGTTGTTCTGTTTGGATTTATTCTTCAGTCCAGAACTTCTGGATTGATCCGAAACATTCGGGTTTTTAATCCCGAAACATCCGGATTGATCTAGAACTTTCGGATAAACAGTTGCAAAATATCTTCCAAACGGTCACTTTTTGAGTGAGGGGTATAAATACCCCCTCACCCCATTTAACCAGAGAGAACTCTTGAGCAAATATTTCAAAACACTTTCTCACTCTATTCCAAGCTAGATCTTGAGCAAATTTTTGATATTCCATTTGAGAGTGCTACACAAATCTTATAGCAATCTTCTTGTTCTATCTTTTAGAAGATTTTATGTGGTTGAGTACATTGATTTCCTGAAAAAATCTTGAGCATAAAGATTTGAGCCTATAAATATTTCAACGGATTTGTTACTCTTGGAGGTGCTACCTCCTAAACGGCTAGGCATCAATCCGCAAGCATCAAAAGTGTTTGTGGTATGCCCGGTGAAGTTTGTACAAGCTCTACCTTAGCTTTGACAAGGTAACTAGTGGAAATCTAAGCTTAACTTCGGTTAAGGCTTGGTGAGAAAAATGGTTGAAAAAGACTCGGCCTTTTGGGGCCCTTCAACGGAGACGTAGGATCGATGGATCCAAACTCTAGGAAATAACTCTTTGTGTTCATCATGTTCTTCGCGTTCTTGCTAGCTCATATTTTTATATTGCTTGATCTACTTGCTAGCTAACTTGCTGAACATATTCCTATGTAAAAGTTGTAGCTAACAATATTGCTCATACTTGTATTTATTTAGATTGTTAGCTAGATTAAATGTTATATCTGTTTGCTGATATTCTGGTCTGCCCAGAACTTCCGGATCAACCCGGAACTTTTATACCCCTAGAACTTCCACGAAACCTCTGACCCCTGGAACTTCTGGATCCACTCGGAACTTCCAAGCCTGGGGATTTTCAAACTAACAGTTTTCTACAAGAAATTTTTAGATCACCTATTCACCCCCTCTAGGCAACATTCAATTGGTATCAGAGCCCTACTCTTCTCAAAGGCCTAACCGCTTGAAGGGAAAATATATCGGGCAAAAATCCACAGAGGGATATGGGCGGATCCGGATCAAGGTCACCCTTGATCGCTTCCGACAAGAATAGCGAAAATACAAGAAAAGGAGATCAGTATTCTTTTGATTATTTTAAGCTTAATCCCGATAATAATTATATATCCGTGTCAACCGGTGATACACCTTACTTTGATGGTACAAACTATGCGGCATGGAGACATAAAATAAAATTGCATCTTATTTTCATGCATCTAAATATATGAAAGACTGTATGCATATGTATAGATATGGAAGATACTCTCTCAAAAGCAAAGGACTTGACTACTCAAGAAGAGCAAGCCATATATCGCAATGCTTAAGCGGGTAGTGTCATACTTGCCACATTGAGCCCCAAAGAGTTCAACAAGGTTGATGGCATTGAAGAAGCTAAAGAAATATGAGAAACTTAGAATATCAACCGTGAGGGAGTGCAAGATCGAGCTTCTCAAAGGAAAGCTTAGAAGATTTATCATGGAAGACGATGAGACTCCCTAAGATATGTATAACCGCCTCATGGTCTTGGTCAATAAGATTAAAGGCCTTAGAAATGAAGACATGACCGATTATGTGGTGGTTAAGAGATTGCTCCGTATAATAGCGCAAAGGAACCCTAACTTGGTCACCTTGATTTGAGAGTGCAAGGACCTGAAGAAAATCACTCTAAGTGATATGGTAGGAAGAATCATAGCACATGAGCTTATGGAAGATGAAGCTAAAGAAGTCAAAGGCGTTGCCAAGCACCATAGCAACAAGGGCAAGGATGTGGCACTAAAGGCCAAGAAGAAGGAAAAATCAAGCGACGAGAGCGATGATGAAAAACTTGTCCTATTCGTCAAGAAGTTCAAGAAATTCATGAGAAAGGGCGGATTCGACAAGTACAAGAAGAGGCATGACAAGTCAAAAAAGAGGTAATCCAAGAAGGGTTGCTATGAGTGTGACGATCTTGGCCACTTCATAGTCGATTGCCCTAAGAAGAAGAAAGATGAAGATAGCAAAGAAAGGCACAAGTGCAAGAAGGAAAAGAGGAGTGGCCATGCTCACATTGGTAAAGAATGGGATTCCAATTCTGAGTCTGAGTCAGAATCGGTATCTGATTCTTACAAGAAAGAAGTTGTCACCGTCGCCATTGCCAACCCAACACCTCCAAGACCTTCACTCTTTAGAGAGTCAAGCGACAACAACATCGTCTCCCCTAAGTGCTTCATGGCTAAAAGCAAGAAGGTACTACTTATGAATAAAACTCTAGATAAAGATGATGCTAGTGATACTAGTGATGATGAATCTAGAACTAATAAAATAATGCTTAAAACCATGAGTAAACAAGCTAGAACCAAGTTTAAACAACTTATGGAAACAATAGAGTCGCAAGAAGCAACTCTTGAGAAACAAGAAGCGTTGCTAGTTCTTAAAAAAGAAAACAATTTTGATCTTGAGTGACTTCTTGCTAAGGAAAAGAAAATAGTAGACAAATTGACTAATCTTAATAGTTTAGTCAAGAAAAAGCTAATGAAGACTTAGAGGAAACACTCAAAACTCTCAATAGCGAGCTTATGATTCTAGATGAATCCAATAAGAGTCTTAAAAAGAGGATTGAGTCTCTAATGTCCCAACCCAATTCTACTTCTTCTATTGCTTCTACAAGTAATGGTTGTTCCAAATATTATAATATTGATATCATTACTTATGAGACTAACATGAAGGAAATAGAGGTCCTAAAGAAAGAAAATGAAAGGCTTGGCACCTTGGTAAGCTATGGGTGCATAAAAGCCTATAAATCTAAGGACGCCCTATTCAAGATCATCAATGCCCAAAGCAATATCGAGAAGCATGGGCTTGGCTATAACCAAAATGAAACCAAGCTCACTCGTAGAAGAAAGAACAATGGTAAAGAGGTAATTAAGTTTGTGAGGGAAGGCCAAGCTCCAAAGAAGATGATGAACAAGCCTTATGCCTCACTAACTACTTTCTATTCCTCATATTTGATTAGGAGCAACCACCATGGTAAAGTGGTTACTCAATTTGTAGGAAATAAAAATAAAAAACTATTAAGATTTTTATGGATTCCTAAAGTGCTTGTGACTAACGTTGAAGGACCCAAGAAGGTTTGGGTACCTAAAACAAAGATCTAATTCTTTTATAGGAATATTCCTCCGATGGGTCAAGTTGGGTGATGGATAGTGGTTGTACAAATCATATAACTGGAGAGAAAACTATATTCATCTCCTTTGAGCCAAACCAAAGTCAACATGAAACTATTGTGTTTGGTGACAATGGAAAAGGAGAGGTAATGGGTGTAGGTAAAATTGCTATCTCAAATGATTTCTCAATTTCAAATGTCCCACTAGTTGAGTCTTTGATTTACAATTTCCTTTCCATTTCATAATTATGTGAGATGGGATATAATTGGCTCTTTTCTAATTAGTGTGTAACCGTTTTGAGAAGAAATGACAATTTCATGGCATTCATGGGTAGGTTGAAGGAAAAACTCTATCTAGTTGACTTTATACTAGATAAGGTTGAACCTAAAACTTGTCTTGTGGTCAAGTCTAGCATGGATTGGTTATGGCATTGCCGACTAGATTATGTTGGTATGAGAAACTTGTCAAAACTTCTCAAAGGGGACCACATCCTAGGACTAACAAATATTTTATTTGAGAAAAATAGGTTGTGTAACGCTTGTCAAGCAGGATAGCAAGTTAGAGCGCCACACATCGCAAAGAACATCATGACCATGAGAAGGCCACTTAAACTCCTACACATGGATCTATTTGGACCCATGGCCTACTTGAGTATCAGTAGTAATAAATACGTTTTTGTAATTGTTGATGATTATTCTCGTTTTACTTGAGTATTCTTTTTGTATGACAAAAGCGAAACACATGGAGTATTCAAAAGTTTTGCAAGAAGTGCCCAAAATAAATATGAAGTCAAGATCAAGAAAGTAAGAAGTGACAATGGAAGTAAATTCAAAAACACTCAAATTGAAGATATTCTTGATGGAGAAGGCATCAAGCACGAGTTCTCCGATCTATATGATCCACCTCAAAATAAAGTGATGGAACGGAATGTAGGACCGAAACTAGCGACAAAAATTCGCCGCGGAAAAATCAAACTCCTGAAGCTTAAATATCGGACTTACAAGTGACTCAATGAGATTCAGTCCAAGACTGGACAATAAGTGCAAGTCGATACAAAAACTTTAGAAAAACTTCCTCAGACTCAAGTATCGGACTTACAAGTGACTTGTCAAGATTTAGCACAAGGCTAGATAATAATCGTCACACCAAGCAAGTTGATACGAATATCTCCACAAAGTGCTTCTCAGAAAAAGATCATCCAAATAGAAGATTAAATATCAATCAAAGTGTGTTCACAAGTGCGACACGCGTTCTATTGAAAAAGAAACGCTCAAAGCACTCACGGACGACCGATCGAACACTTGGTGTGTGAATTCGTGGACAACCTCAACAAATCATGCCATGCGAAGACACACAAGCAAAACAACAAACACTTGAGGTGCACTTGGATCACATAGACATTTCATCAAGCATATGAAGTGCAGTTCAAAAATCAAGCGCTTGTACACATTTAATCAAACACATGGCATGCATCCCAAATCTGTTTTTGGCATTTAATCAAAAAAGTGGTGTGTAAACAGAGATAGGTAGAGAAGCTATACAAAGAGCTCGCCAGAGAAGATTGCTGCTGTGCCGTGCGTCGCTGTAGCCATCGCCGTCGCCATCGCAGTAGGCGTCACCGCGCGCTGGACGCGCTCTGCCCGCCGTGCGCACGCGCTGTCCACGCC
>KE371019.1:413413-425402 GCA_000418225.1 Zizania latifolia
CATTTTAACGAATATCTGTCTCTTTTCTTGGACAATCATTTTTGGAGAGATTTCTTTTTATTCTTCTGCTGTGATTCGCAAATTCAAACTTTAAGTTTGAGAAAGGGTTCTGAAATATAAGTTTCAATTTGCTAGGTGTGACGGTTATTTGTTCGAACCATGAACTGAATCATATCAAGTCACTTGCAAGTTTGAAACTTAAATTTCAGAAGTTTTATTTTCCGCTTTATTTTTATTTTGCGCCCATTCACCCCCCCTCTGGTCGCTAGTTTCGGTCCTACATCTTTCCCCATTGACAATCACTCATCATCCCCATGGTATACACCATGGCTCCTCACGGAAGAATCATACATTGGTGGAGGCGGCAAGGACAATGATTGATGACTACAAGACTTCGGATATCTTTTGGACCGAAGCAATCAACACTACATGCCATGCGATCAACCGTCTCTACCTACACAAGATACTCAAGAAGACGGCTTACGAACTTCTAACTAGTAACAAACCTAACGTTTCATACTTTAGAGTTTTTAGGAGTAAGTGTTTTATCTTGTGTAAGCGGCCAAGAAGTTCTATATTTGTCTCTAAGGTAGATGAAGAGTACTTGTTCGGTTATGAGTCAAATGCGCGTGCCTACCGTATATTCAACAAAACCTCGGGTATTGTTGAAGTCACTAGGGATGTGACATTTGATAAAATTAATGACTCTCAAGTAGAACAAGTTGATCCAAGTGTTGTAAGCGAAGAAGAACCTCCATGTGAAGCAATTCTTATATGCAAATTAGAAACATAAGTCCAAGAGAACAAGAGCTTACGGATCAACAAAAACCTCAAGTTAGAGAAAGTCAAACCCAAGTGACTCAAGAGCAAGAGGTGTTAGATAAAGATCAAGAAATCCAAGAAGAGGGTGTTCAACAACCCACACAACATCTAAGAGTCCACCAAAGCATTCAAAGAGATCATCACATGGATAATATCCTTGGAGACATATAAAGAGGGGTAACAACTCGTTCACGTGTTATAAATTTTTGTGAATGTTACTCTTTTGTGTCTTCTTTGGAACCTCTAAGGATAGAAGAAGCTCTTGAGGACACGGATTAGGTGATGAAAATCTAAGAAGAGCTCAACAACTTCAAGAGAAATAAAGTTTGGAAGTTGGTGGAAAGACTGAAGCAAACGTGATCGGCACCAAATGAGTCTTCCGTAACAAGCAAGACGAGCATGGCATGGTCATAAGGAATAAAGCGTGGTTGGTTGCTAAAGGCTTCACGCAAATCAAAGGTTTAGACTTTAGTGAGACTTATGCTCCCGTTGCTAAGCTAGAATCAATTTAAATTTTATTAGCCTATGCAACTCACCATGATTTTAAGCTATATTAAATGGACGTGAAAAGTGCCTTCTTGAATGGACCAATTTCCAAATTGGTGTATGTGGAGCAACCACCTAGCTTCAAAGATCCCAAGCACCCCAACCACATGTTCAAGCTCCAAAAGACGCTCTATGGGCTTAAGGAAGCTCCTAGAGCATGGTATGAATGACTTAGAGATTTTCTCATAAAGAAAGGCCTTGAAATAGGCAAGGCCGATCCTACTCTCTTTATTAAGTGCTTCAATAATAATTTCTTTGTTTGCCAAATATATGTTGATGACATTATGTTTGGTTCTACTAATAAAGACTTTTGTGAAGAGTTTAGTAAGATTATAACTAAGAGGTTTGAGATGTAGATGATGGGTGAGTTGATGTTCTTTTTGGGATTTCAAATCTAGCAACTCAAATAAGGCTCCTTCATTTATCAAACGAAGTACATCAAGGATATGCTAAAGAAGTTTGACATAGAAAGTACCGAGCCAATCAAGACGCCCATGCAAACCAATGGCCATCTTGACTTAAATCAAGAAGGAACCGATGTCGAATAAAAGGTATACCGTTCCATGATAGGTTCTTTATTATATTTATGTATATCTAGGCTGGATATAATGCTTAGTATTTATATGTGCGCAAGATTTTAAGCTGCACCAAAAGACATTCATTTGGTTGCCGTTAAGAGAATCTTGAGATATTTGGTTCATACTCCAAACCTAGGATTTTGGTATTCGAAAGGCTCAACCTTTAATCTAATTAGTTATTCAGACTCTGATTATGCTAGATACAAAGTGGATAGGAAAAACACCACCAGAACTTGCCAATTTCTTGGAAGATCTCTTGTTTCATGGTCTTCCAAGAAACAAAACTTAATTGTTTTATCCACCACCAAAGCTAAATATGTAGCAGTAGGTAGTTGTTGTGCTCAACTCCTTTGGATGAAACAAACCTTGAAAGACTTTGGGCACAATGTTACCAAAATCTCACTTCTTTGTGACAATGAGAGCGCCATCAAAATAGCCAATAACCCTGTCCAACACTCAAGAACCAACCATATTGACATTTGCCACCATTTCTTGAGAGATCACAAGATCAACGGAGATATTAGCCTAAACCATGTGAGAACCAAAAAATAACTCGCTGATATATTTACCAAGACTCTAGATGAGCAACGGTTTTGTGAGTTAAGAAATGAGCTAAATATCCTTGATTCTCAAAACATTGTTTGATGAACTTGCATAGTAAAGTGCCCATGTTAAAATTGGGAAGGTAAATCAATTGTTTTCCTTCTTATGTATTGGGTCACATTTTAAATAAACATACAAAAACTTCACTCTCATGATCCAATGCAATGCCATGTTATATTTATGATTATAATGCAATGCCATGATGAATTTATGCTTATGAGCAATGCTATGATGAATTTATGATTATACATGCCTTGCCATGTTTTATTAATGTTCATACATGCCTTAACATGCTTGTGGTGAAATATTATTGCTAAGTTAAAAAGTTCATGGCATATGTCATCCTTGAATTCCAAGTTAGTTTTGAGTTTTTGAGGGACCGAAAGTTCTAGACCTGGGATCTATTTTGAAGTTTCTGGTGCATTCGGAAGTTCCGGCTCCAACCAGAAGTTCTGGGTCGCCCAGAATGTCTAGAAGTTCTGGGTTGTACTTTATATATAGCCTAGGCTGTGCCCCCCCCCTCTCTCATTCCTTATTTCCTCCTCTCGGTTCCCCCACTCCAAACACTTGTTTCTCTAGCCAATCCACAAATCCGACCATGGGAATCATGTGTGCTCTTGAGGGGAAGTCAAGGAACCTTTCAAAAGCGCCAATCCATCCTCCGTTTCACCAATTTCTTCCTCAATTGAGTTATTTGGTTGTAACCCTAGATTGGCATTTTTGCTCTAGTTAGTGGTTAAAATTCAATTCTAACTAGCTAGAGATGCTCCTAGTGATCTAGTCTAGAAGTACCCTAGCTACATTTTTGAGATCGCATGATTTTGATTTTGTGGAGCCCAAAAGTTCTGAATCTATTCGGAAGTTCCATGTCCCAGAAGTTCTTGCTCTGACCAGAAGTTCTGGGTAAGGTTACATTCTAAAGTTCATTCCTTGATTCATTCCATTCCTCCTTGTAGTGATCATCATGATTGACGGAAGGTGAAAGAAGGCCAGTCGTGACACTCTGAAGAATCCTGATGGTGGGGTGACTCCCCGACGCCTCCACATGCGTCGACGGGTGGGTCTCCTTCCTCCGGATGGAGGCGTGTCAAGACGACCGCAATGAGAGGCCCTCATCCTAGGATCCAACTACCTCCAAACGGGATCCAGTCCTCCACTGACCAAAGAGTGAGTACGAGCAGCCAAGGCAAGGGGAAGGGTATCGTCACTAGGTCGTCTAGTGATGATGTCCTCACCCTAAAGAGGAAGGAGGTGGAGGAAGCCCCCTATAGAGGTCATGGGTTCCCTCCAAGAATCTAGGTAGACTATCTTCATCACACCTCTTGGGCTGGCAATGAGAGGATCCAAGACCCTAGAGTCTTCAAGAGGGACGCATCTGACTATCGCTTTCATAGTGGTTTTCAACAAGACTACTATAAAAGTGGAGGTCACCGGTGGGTGAGATAAAGTGGATCAACTGGGCAGCTATGAAGAAGGGATCTCTAGTATTCAATCAAGTTATCCGTGCTTATCGGGCAAAGAACCTCTATGCTATCTTGGAGGTGCAGCAGAACTAGTATGAGGAGACAATATGCTAGTTCTAGTTGACCCAATTTCAGACAGTTGAGGATGAAGTCCCAATATTTCACTAGATGATAGAGGGCAATGAATTTGAGGTGTCTTTGCCATACTTCACCATCATTCTTGGTCTTGGGGCTGATAATCTCAACCATCACCGCCTGGATCAAGAACTGACTCTAGGAGCAGACCACACTCCATATCTGTATTAGCAATGTAGCCATCAAGCGGGATCGACCAAAGGCCTCTTGCCCTTCTTCGGGATCCTAATCAATATGTTCAAGAAGACGCTACTGCCAAAGATTGGAGATGCCACCTCGCTGCTGTCCAATGAGAGGAACCTGCTGAGCGTCATGAGGGAGGACCGGCCTCCTTTTAGCGTGGCACACTTCTTATGGAACGAGATCTACATCTGCTCGGTCTCACCGGGGAAGAGCTGTGTGTACGCCCCGTAAATACAGCTAGTGATCGACCGGGTCACCTGATTCCGGATGGTCCATAAGGTGGAGCATCGAGGCTTCACTCCCTGGGTTCCCAAGACTCTAGCTCCAGGGCAGCCCTTAGCAGCAGCAGCTCCTCCTCTAGCCACTTCAGGCCCTAGTGGCTCCCGACGTGCTCCTCCTACTCGTAGGGGCGAGCGTCAGTCTAGCCCATCTTCCTCTCCAATAAAGAAGATGTTGCCGCTAATGTTCAAGATATGCCGCAACTTAACCTCACTATGGCTGAACAGCAGCATAGGGAGGACAATGAAAGGAAGAGACGGGCAATCAATTTGCTCCTTTAGTAGTTAGGGCATCCTCCCATGGAGCCCTTGCATGCTCCTGAGTAGGTCTTCGACCCCACCTTATGAGCCGACTGCACCGACCCTCTCTTTGTACTTCTTTGGAGAAGAGGCCTCGGGATCCTAGCGGCAACCCCCTCACCAGTCGTCTTCATCTTTCGAAGACACAGAGAAGGATGATGGGGATGATGAGAGCGAGGACGACTCCGAGTGAGTCATCCTGTTATTTCTCTCTTTTTGGTGTCTTTGATGCCAAAGGGGGAGAAATATGTCAAAGAAGTCATCAAGTCGTCATGTCCCAGTTTAGCTATCTAGCCTTTGATTCCTAAGTTGTAATCTGTATCATAAACAATTTGACTTGTAATAGTGTTTTAACGTATTATCTCTTTTGTATTATATGGATGTAATGAACAATATAGATGTTTTAAGTTTAATGCATAATTAAGTTCATTTGGCTTATATTGTGATATCTTGTGAATCATTTTGATTATATTGTGATATGTTGTAAATTTGTGATCTTGTGATGCCCTAAATGCAAAAATGCTATATGTGTCATTGTTAAACTGTTGCATGCATTTAGGGAGAGCCATATTGTCAAATTTTTATCTCTTATGTAATTTAAATACCTTCTTTGATCATGTTGTCATCAATCACTAAAAAGAGGAGATTGAAAGTGCATCTTGATGCATCTAGGCTCCTAATTAATTTTTGTGTATTAATGATAATAGTGATCAAAAGCTACTTATCGTATTGCTGAGATGAATGCAGAGATTTCAGGAAAAGCGGCATTACAATTGAAACAAATTTGGAGAAAAGCTCCGTTTAGTCCAATATAGTCTCAAAGGCGCAAAATAATAAATTACATATAAATTTGAGTCTAGGACCGCTGTACTATAAAGAGGGATACGTTGAAAGTTGTTCTAAAACTTTATGCTCAAAAAAAACTTTTTTGAAAGCTTTTTAGTTTGATTCAAACTCATTTTAGAATTTTCCAATATGCCCGGAACTTTTGGTTCAGTCCGGAACTTCAGAATACATGGGTCTATTTCTGAGTTTTTATTGGCCTGAAACATCCGGCTCTATCTGGAACTTCCAAAAAAGTGGTTTTGTATCGACTTGTTTTTATTCCCGGAACTTCCGAAAAAGTCATTATGTATGGAATTATTTTTTGGCCCGGATCTTCCAGCTGAGTCCGAAACTTCCAAAAAAGTTGTTCTGTTTGGATTTATTCTTTAGTCTAGAGCTTCTAGACTGATCCAGAACATCCGAGTTTTTAATCCCGAAACATCCGGATTGATCTAGAACTTTCGGATGAACGGTTACAAAATATCTTCTAAACGGTCACTTTTTGAGTGAGGGGTATAAATACCCCCTCACCCCATTTGACCAGAGAGAACTCTTGAGCAAATATTTCAAAACACTTTCTCACTCTATTCTAGTTAGATCTTGAGCAAATCTTTGAGATCCCATTTGAAAGTGCTACACAAATCTTCTAGCAATCTTCTTGCTCCATCTTTTGAAAGATTTTGTGTAGTTGAGTTCATTGATTTCTTTGAAAAATCTTGAGCACAAAAATTTGAGCCTACAAATCTTTCAACAGATTTGTTACTCCTGGAGGTGCTACCTCCTAGATGGCTAGACGTCAATCCATGAGCACCCAAAGTGTTTATGGTGTGCCCGGTAAAGTTTGTGCAAGCTCTACCTTAGCTTTGACAAGGTAACTAGTGGAAATCCAAGCTTAACTTCGGTTAAGGCTTGGTGAGGAAAAGGGTTGAAAGAGACCTAGCCTTTTGGGGCCCCTCAATGAAGACGTAGGATCGGTGGATCCGAACTCTAAAAAATAACTCTTTGTGTTCATCGTGTTCTTCACGTTCTTGCTAGCTCATATTTTCATATTGCTTAATCTACTTACTAGCTAGCTTGCTGAACATATTTCTATGTAAAAGTTATAGCTAACAATATTGCTTATACTTGTATTCATTTAAATTTTATATCTGTTTGCTGATTTTCTGATTTGCCTAGAACTTTCGAATCAACCCGGAACTTCTAGACCCCTAGAACTTCCACGAAACCTCCAGACCCTGGAACTTTCGGATCCACTCGGAATTTCTGGACCTGGGGATTTTTAAACTAACAGTTTTTCATAAGAAATTTTTAGATCGTCTATTCACCCTCTCTATGCAACTTTTAGGTTGCCGTTAAGAGAATCTTGAGATATTTGGTTCACACTCTAAACCTAGTGCTTTGGTACCCGAAAGGCTCAACCTTTGATTTAATTGGCTATTCGGACTCCAATTATGCCGGTTGCAGAGTGGATAGAAAAAGTACCATCGGAACATGCCAATTTCTTGGAAGATCTCTTATTTCATGATCTTTCAAGAAACAAAATTCTATTACTTTATCTACCGTCAAAGATGAATATGTAGCAGCCGGTAGTTGCTGTGCTCAACTACTTTGGATGAAACAAACCTTAAAAGACTTTGGGTACAATGTTACTAAAATCCTACTTCTTTGTGACAATGATGGTAATATCAAAATTGCCAACAACCCCGTCCAACACCCAAGAACCAAACATATTGACATTTGCTACCATTTCTTAAGAGATCATGAGATTAAGGGAGACATAAACCTAAACCATGTGAGAATTGAAAAACGATTCGTCGATATATTTACCAAGCCTCTAGATGAGCAATGGTTTTATGAGTTAAGAAATGAGCTAAATATCATTGATTCTCGAAACATTGTTTGATAACATTGCAATAGTGAAGTGCCCATGTTGAAAATAGAAAGGTAAATTAATTGGCTTCTTTCTTATGTATTGGGCCAAATTTTAAATAAATATACAAAAACTTCACTTTCATGATTATGAGCAATGCCATGTTTTATTTATGCTTATACATGCCTTGACAATGTCATGTTGTATTTATGCTTATACATGTCTTGACATGTTTGTGATAAAATATTATTGCTAAGTCAAAAAGTTCATGGCATGTATCATCCTTGAATTCTAAGTCAGTAGAGAATTCTAGAGAAACCGAATCATCTAGGTCAACCTGGATGCTCTGGACCTGGGATCTATTTTTGAGTTCTGGTGCATCGGAACATCCAGATTCATTCGGATTCTCCGGATGGCCCAGATTCCTAGATACTCTGGTTCAATCCGGAGGATCCAGGATGGACTCTATATATAGCCTAGCGCCCCTCCATTTTCTCTTTCTTCCCTCAGTTCTTCACTTCACCCTCACTCTCCAATTCTCGGTTCCATCGACATTTCTCCAAATCTATCCATGGGAATCACGGGATCTGTTGAGGGCGAGTCAAGGACCCTCCTAGGAGCGCCGATCCATTCTTTGTATCCTCCATTTCCTCCATTTGAGGTATTTCTTGTTTTTGACCTAGATCTGTCTTTTCTCTCTAGTTAGCGGTTAAAAACACTACCACAGAAAATGTCTTTAGTGACGGAGCTTTACTGATGGATCAATGACGTGCGTCAGCAATACACTTGTAGTAACGGACTGTTTCACACGCGTTAGTAATGCTATATTATTAGTGACAGATCGTAAAACGACCTGTCACTAAAGATGGGGCACCCCTATTAGTGATGGGTCACGGTACGATCCATCACTAAAGGTTACCCCCTCTAGTGACGGGTTATGTTGAGACCCGTTACTATAGGGTATAATCTTTAGTGACGCGTGTTATTTTACCCACGTCACTAAAGTGCCTGTAACCGTAAGGCCACCTTTAGTGATGTCTTTTTAGGGATAACCGTCACTGATAATAATTATTTAAGGACCTCAGATTTACCGAGCTCTGCACTTATTGCTCCCACCCGCCGCTGACTTCACCCTTGTCCCATAACTGCCGACCGGTCGTAGTTAAGTCCCCAGCCACCGGCCGGCCGACCACTACAGCATGCGCGCGCCTGGGATGGCCACCCATAGTGTTACGTGCTCCGGTGCACCGCCCCGCACCACCGCTAGCACCAACGTCCGACCGAAGGTATATTTTTTCTCCAATATATATATATATTGAACAAAGTGAAATAATTAGTGAATTAACAACTAATGGATCTTTAATTTGCTAGTTATGAATTAATTTTGTTACAAATTTTTTATATGAGTAATTATTAGAGTCACGCAACCGATTATGTCGTCTCCCGTTCGGGAGTGTTGGATTATAAATATGACCGGGCAACTGGTCATATTTATAGGAAGACCCTCCCGAATTGTTAACGTACTTTGGATAGTCCGGAGATGTGTGGCCCGCGTGTTGGGTTATGGGGAGGCTACACTAGCATTTAATTTCAAAAATTTATCCCGTTAGCCCAGAAACCATGTGTGTAATGGGATCATGGATCGTTACCTCGAACCACGAGACGCGCTCGGGCAGCGGAAGTAGAGTCGATGAAGCGCGTCCTCGAGCTGCTCCTCCTGGCTCCGTTCGTTCGTCGGCGATCCGGCGATGAAGACGAAGTGATCCCATGATCCAGCGATGAAGATGACGCGATCCCACGATCCGGTGAACTCTACGGAAGGAAGACGAGTACCATTATTGGAGTAGTACCTCTACGGTATCCACATATCCGGGGACAGGATCACCTCGGGCCAGCGTGCTAGCTGATGGAATTGTGCTCAAGAGTATGTACAATGGCCAATAGCTTGTTTGCCCTCTCACTTCGACCAGTGAAAGGCATCTTAGTCATCTTGCCAAGCAAACAAGACTCACATGTGTCAAACGATTCGAAATTAAATGACTCTAAAAGCCCATCTCTATGGAGCTTCTGCATGCGCTTCTCATTTATATAACCCAAACGACAATGTCAGACATTGGTGGGATTTAAACCATTGAGTCAAGGTTTCTTCATATTAATGTTATAGACTTGCTTGTCCTCAAGATTTAGAATATATAAGCCATTCAACAATGGACAAACACCATAGAGCATACCATTTGAAAATATTGAACAATACTTGTTCTTTATTATGAACTTAAAACCGTCTTCCTCTAAACATGACGAAGAGATAATGTTTCTACCCAAGGCGGGAATGAAATAACAATTATTTAGTTCAAAAACTAATCCTGAGGGTAGCGACAAAGAATAAACGCCGACGGCCAACGCAGCAACTTTTGCACCATTGCTGACGCGAACATCCATTTCATCTCTTGCGCATTTCCTAGTCCTTTTCAGCTCCTACAACGATTTGTAAGTGTGAATCATTGATCCGGTATCAAATACCCATGAATCACTTGGGTGAGTAGCAAGATAAATTTCAATAATATTTATATCTGAAGCGGAAGTCATACTTTCGTTCTTCTTCTTTAGTTCTTCCAAATATAACTTGCAATTCCTCCGCCAATGGCTAGGCTTATGGCAGTGGTGGCAAGTGTTAGAGATGGTGGGGCCTGACTTGGACTTTTCAGTCGAGTTAGACTTAGAGCTCGAGATCGCATCTGGAACTTTAGCCTTTCCCTTACGCTTTCTCTTCTTACTTTCCTTTTGAACCATCAACACATGACTAGGATTTTTCTTAAGGCTTTCCTTGGCTGTCTTGAGCATTCCATGCAATTCAGCCAAGGTTTTCTTCATTGCCATTCATATAAAAATTCATGATGAACGGCTCAGAGCTCATAGAGAGCGACAGAAGAATCACATCTGTGACCAAATCGTTATCAAGTTTAGATCCGAGTTTTTTCAAGTTCTCAACGTAACCAATCATCTTGATCATATGAGAACTCACAGGACTGCCTTTCGCTAACCTGCACGCAAACAAGGACTTTGAGACATTATACCTCTCAGTCCGTGCCTGGTTCTCAAACATGCCTTTGAAACCCACGATCATATCGTAGGTATCCCTGTCCTCATATTGCTTCTGAAGCTTAGAGGTCATGCAGGCAAGCATGAGACAGCTGACATCCACTGAATCACTGGTGTGCTTCTCATAAGCCCGCCTTTCAGCAAGAGGCGTATTATCCGTTGGTTCATCAGGGTGGGGCTCCTCTAGAACATAGTCATTTTTCTCCTGCTTGAGAATAATTCTCAAGTTTCTGTACCAGTCAATAAAATTTATTCTAGATAATCTCTCCCTCTCTAGGATAGATCACAGATTAAAAATGGAAGTGTTCTTTGCAGTAGGTGCCATGATCTATAACAACAATGCAAGGTTCAGCACTATGCTATATTAATCTTCTATCAAATAAAAGATGTGCCACAATATGTAAACTGATCGCTTTTCCTCTAACGACACATTGTGGGACAAGATCCATATTCATCTAACTCCTAGTGAGCTTTGGCATCACTGCTAGAAGATTAGTGAGATAGGTAAGCAACACTTTGCTAATCACATCTCTATGTGACTCTTGTTCGTTGGGGTAGCATCCAATGTCCGACTCCCAACTCCATGCCCCAAAGCCCAAAACCGTTTTGATAGCTTTGTTAAGCAAACCAATACTACGCATGTGGTGTTCGACATCCACCCTAACTGGTCAAGATAAAAGACGGCACCCTGCTTTGGCAGACCCACCATCGATGATCGAGAACCTTAGTAGGTGTAGCTATTGGAAAGAGCATCAATGCTTAATTTTCTAAGGGAAACTATTCTAACATGGTGACGATGCCTACCGCACACAAAACATGAAAGAATAGTATGATAGGAACATAAATTAAAATCACAGGCAATCATATTAACTGTGATATAATATGGTCCTCTCGCATGGTGATCTCCATCTCCATGGTTCCTGTCCTTCGGGTCATCACGCTTCAGGCTTCCATAAACTTGTATCAGTCTATTACACCTAATAGCACTATACTAATGACATGAGCAGAAGCATCACAGGTCGATGTTGGACCGAAACTAACGACCAGAGGGGGGTGAATGGGCGCAATCAAAAATACAGCGGGAAAATAAAACTCCTGAACCTTGAGTATCGGACTTACAAGTGACTCGATGAGAATCAGTCCAAGATTGGACAAATAAAAGTCACACCTGGCAAGTCGATACTAAAACTTCAGAAAAACTTCCTTAAAACCAAGTGTCCGACTTGCAAGTGACTCAATGAGATTATGCACAAGACTACGCCACAATAGTCACACCAGGCAAGTCGA
>KE371019.1:425412-450628 GCA_000418225.1 Zizania latifolia
AGACCCACCATCGATGATCAAGAACCTTGGTAGGTGCAGCTATTGGAAAGAGCATCAATACTTAATTTTCTGAGGGAAACTATTCTAACATGGTAACGATGCCTACCACACACAGAATATAAAAGAATAGTATGACAGGAACATAAGTAAACATCACAGGTAATCATATTAACTGTGACATAGTATGACCCTCTCGTATGGTGATCTCCATTTTCATGGTTCCTATCTATCGGGTCATCACGCTTTAGGCCTCCATGAACCTGTATCAGTCTATTACACCTAATAGCACTATACTAATTACATGAGCAGAAGCATCACATATCGATGCGCAGGTTGTACAACTTTTAAACAGCCTTGGGCTACAATTAACCATGACACGCGGGCCATGAAAATTATAAGCTCGTATCTTATACATTTGCAAGGCCATACCAGTCACAACATTCCCTACAAAAACGAATTAGGCGGAATCTAGACGTGACTGAACTAAACTAGAAAATCCGGCTCAGAGGCCTGGAACTTCCGGTCGAAGGGCCCGAAACTTCCGACTCAGGGCTAGAACTTCCGAAATCAACCTTCCGACTCGAATTTATTTTGGCCCGAAACTTTCGGGTCACACCCGGAACTTCCGAAAATAACCTTTTGACTCGGAATTTATTTCTGTCCGAAACTTCCGGTCCAACCGGAACTTCCGAAAATAATAACATTCTGTGTCAAAAATTATTTCGGGCCGGAACTTCTGGATCATATCCAGAACTTCTAAAAATCCAACGATAAAATCAATAGATCTAATCTATTTCCATCACATATCACCTATATATGATCGATCCAGATCGAACACTACACACATAGGCTCTGATACCACTGTTGGGTTATGGGGAGGCTACGCTAACGCTTAATTTCAAAAATTTACCCCGTTAGCCCAGGAACCATACGTGTAATGGGATCATGGATCGTTACCTCGAACCACGAGATGCGCTCGGGCAGCGGAAGTAGAGTCGATGAAGCACGTCCTTGAGCTGCTTCTCCTGGCTCCGTTCATTCGTCGGCGATCCGGCGATGAAGACGACACGATCCCACGATCCGGTGAACTCCACGGAAGGAAGACGAGCACCACTATTGGAGTAGTGCCTCGATGGTATCCACATGTTCGGGGACAGGATCACCTCGCACCGACGTGCTAGCACCACTCGCGAGATCCGGGGAGAGATCGATCACAACCCTTGCGATCGAGGAGAGAAGAGAGGTGGCGGCTAGGGCTCTCAACTAGGAGCAACGGCGGCAACAGCCTTTTCGTGCTAGCCCCTCCTCTCTTTATATAGTGCCTTGTCACGGGCATTTAATCTGTATTAAAGCCCAACAGATCTAATCTGTTCGTCTGGACCGGAACTTTCGGTCCTAACCGAAACTTTTGAAAATAACCTTCTGTATCGAATTTATTTCAACCCAGAACTTTTGGTCTAAGCGGAACTTCCGGTTTTTCCAAGCAGGCCCAGAACTTCTAGCCCAACCGGAACTTTCGGCTCCTGCAGAACCAGAACTTCTAGCCCAACCGGAACTTTCGGCTCCTGCAGAAACTAAAGCTGGGGCTGGCCCAAAACTTCCGGTCGGATCAGAACATCCGGGTGCTCCAAAACCCGAAACTTCCGGCCCTAGGCTAGAACTTTCGGTTACCCCAGAATTCTCTTGGGCATATTTCCATCACCGCGTAGCTGGACCACGTGGTCTCGTATGGTTCTAGAGAGAGTTTTGGTGGTGTCTCCCTGTTGTTCTCCGGATACACAACCCTCTCGACCCTAAGTCGAGAAGTGTATTTGGAGAACAGTGGAGAGATGTTGCTGAAATTCTCTTTGGAACCGTACGGGACCACAGGGTCCAACTACGTGGGCCGCACATCCTCGGATAGGATTTAAGACCTATCCTTGCCTATTAGTGCCCAAAGCATGCTTTAATTGCTGTAAGTCATAAACTTAATATATGATGGTTGTTTTTTGATAATTTTGTAGATGCCAACAATAAGGAGCTGGATGTATCTTGATTGCCGTACTTGCAATAAATACTTGAGTGGGGTGAAGTCTTTTATGACTACTGCTAGAGTAGATATGGAAGCTAATGGAAATGCTGTAATGTGGTGTCCATGCTATGACTGTAAGAATGAGAAGAAGTTTCTAAATTCAAAATATGTCTACGACCATTTGCTAAGACGTGGATTCAAGAAGGGATATCATATATGGAATAAGCATGGCGAAGAAGGAGAAAACGACGACGAAGTAAATCAGATTGCTAATAAAGATAAAGGAGGGACCGGTGATATGGATTACATGAGCGACAATGACATTTCAGGAATTAGTAAAGATAAGTATATTGATATAGTGGATAATGTTGATCAGATGGTGCGTGATGTGGAGGAACAAATTGCATATTCTAAAGGAGAGTTTGCCCAATTCCAAAAACTTGCTCGAGACTCAAAAACACCGATCTATCCTGGCTGCAAAGAGAAGCACACGGTCTTATACACTATCCTGACATTGCTACAAATGAAGGCGACATAAAAGTCAAATTACGTTTACCAAGAAATTTTACAATTGCAACTATTCTTAATAATACTTGCCTTATGCGTTCTTTCTGCTTTGAGATTTGTTATTGTAATTCTTTGTCAATTGTATCTTGTTTGATTAGCCTAGTTCTCAGTTCATTCCATGAGTTCATATTGTAATGTGCTCAACACTTATTTCATGTTCTTTCAATCTCTCAGCAACATGTCTCCAATCTCTAAACCCATCATTACTCAATGAACTCTTACAACAAAAGCAAAACACTCTGTCCAAGTGTTTGAAATAAACTAACCATTTTCTATCACGCACCTCTGCATTGCTCATTTTTCTAGAGTAATGACTATATGAAAAATGTCTTGAATTGGCATCTAAAGGAAATTGAATATTATCTTCTCTAATCGGCCCCTTCTCAACTAATATATCTCTTGCTTTATTATCAAGATTATCCCAATTTCTTGAATCATAAATATCAACGGTACAAACAGGATCCTCATCAACACTAGTAGATTCTGTAGCATTTGAATTAAATACAGGCTCATGATCACTCACATTGTTTTCATCCATGTCGATGCCAATATTCTCTTCTGTAGGATTCTTTCACAAAACTATCGCTAACATATTTGGATCTTCTGAAGTACTTGTATTACTCTTAAAAAATTTATCAATAGATACTCTTTGTGATTGTATCAATTCATCTACTCGTTTTTTTTCTTTTCTCACTGCCTGAAGCATACTTTCTTGATAACATGATTCTATTAAAATATAAAAAATAAGCACTACAACAGAATTTAATATAAAATCTTATCTAATCAACTAATCTAATTAGTTCTTAATTTAATCGAGCAGTCGAACAGTAGAGGTATACCGTATACAGTAGGGCGCACCTTGTAGTCGATGTAGCACAATTTTCAGAGATCGAGATGGCTGATCGGCATTCGGCAGATATGCAGAGTGTCGGCGCAGGCTCGCAGGCGGCGTGGCCCTACACTGGTCGGCTATAGCGCAGCACACGGCGCAGAGCCACACGCACGGCAGGATGGGCGACGGGCCAACGGCAGGAATCGTAGGATCGGCAGTCAGCGAATTGGGCGAATCAGCGCTGGGCGGATGACCGAGGAAGGAAGAAAAATCAAATTTTGCAACTCCCTTTCTGCATGCCTTGCGGTGATTCAGGATTTCATGTTTAATCTTCCTATACATACACATACACCTGAACCCTATATATATATATGGGGGCCATCGGAATGTGGGCCCGAGCGGTGGCCCCGGTGGCCCCTGGGCCGGCCTGGTTACCATATAAACAGTTATACATTCAACACAGTTGATCAAAATAGCAAGAGCATAAATCAGAACAATAGTGTTCGTATAGATGCTTACGACAACAATAATATAAAGAGCACATATTATGATCAGATAGAGGAGATTTGGGAACTTGACTACCTAGGGTTCAAGGTATCTCTGTTTCGATGCCGCTGGGTCAATTGAACAAAAGGCATTACGGTCGACAAGTACGGATTCACTAGTGTCAATCTAACTCAGGTAGGCTATAAAGAAGAGCCTTTCGTGCTCGTTAAACAAGTTGCTCAAGTATTTTATGTGCTTGAATGACAAATAAGAAGCTTCATGTTGTCCTAGCTGGAAAAAGACGGATTGTGGGTGTTGAAAATATTGTTGATGAGGATGAGTACAATCAGTTTGATGAGATACCTCCTTTCACCACCACAATTATGCCACAGGTTAAACCAGATGAGAAGACTCCGTACCTGCGCTCCGACCATTCTGTAGGGTTATACGTTAAGAAAGTAAGAAAACAGAAGGTGTAAAAGTTAAATTCTATATGTACAAGTGTTGTGTCACGATGATCAATCTTTATTGTAATTTCGTGAACATTTGTCTTTCAAGTGTAAGATGTACTTATACTGATTTATGTAATATATGTGGAATGGAAGTTCAAGTATTGAGATGTGAGTGATTTGTACAAGTCAGACTGATTTGTGTAATATATGTGCAATGAAATTTTGTGGCAAGTCATATCTGTGATAATAAATTAAAATCTAGACAAATGTTTTGCCAAATTATTAGTGACGGGCAACAAGTACTGCCCGTCACTACTTGTCGTTAGTGACGGGCGGTACTACTTGTCCATCACTAATGACTTAGCAACAGTGATAGGCATTGCGTGCCGTCCGTCACTAATAATTTGGTAAAACAGAACTAGCTTATTACTACAGGCAGTTAGTGGAGATAGATGCCACCATTAATTACCATTAGCGCAGCCCTTTTAAATACCCTGGCTGCCTGCATTTCAACTTCAGAACACCAATATTTTTACTCTGACTTCTCTTCTTTCTTGTCCATGGAGGCTTGTGGCGGATGTTGCATGGCTTGACGCATCCACCGACATGTGGACGCTTCGAACCAGGCTTCATCCCACACAAGCTGATCCATAGCGTCGTTGAACAGTCGGCACAACACTTGTGCGGTCACTTTTATAGTTGATCGTATAAGTGTTGTGCTAGGTGCTTACTGAACATCAGTGACGGGCGGTAACTATAGCCCGTCACTGAGGAGAGTCATCAGTGACGGGCGGTAGATACCACCCGTCATTGATGACTCCCGCTTATAAATAGGTGGGCCCCAAAGTGAATCGGAAGGATTTCATTTTGCGCAACCCTAACCCTAGCCTCTTAGTGCCGTCGCCTTCGTCGTGCTCCTCGCCAGCCCCACCGTGCTCCATTCCGTCTCGGTCATCCGTTTCGTCTCACGTGGCCTCCGTTTCGCCGTCCGTTCCGTCACGCGTGGCCTTCGTTCCATGCTCCGTTCCGTCGCATGTGGCCGATCCTACTCGCCGCCACCTCGGTTGCATCCTCCTCCTCCTCTGACATAGCTAGGATTTGTGAGTTGGTGAATATGTGGATAATTTGTGAATATGTTGCTTTGTGGATAATTTATGATAATGTTGCTGTGTGGATAATTTGTGAATATGTTGTTTTGTGGATAATTTGTAAAATATTTGCTCAATGAAGATGATGCTATTAGTATGAGGATGTGTGTGACAATTAGGTTTATTTTTTTGTTTTCACAAGTTTGTTCATACAATGATATCTTATTATGTGCTAATATTATTGTTCCTATATTTTATTCATGCAATGTTCTTTTATTATGTACCTTTCATTACGTGCTAACTATTATTGCTTAGTACTATTGCTTAATGAATTGGTTGTCACACACACCTATGAATTAAATTATAGCTTAGTGGCGAGGAGGCCATTAAGTTGGCACTCCACATCTGAGAGCAATCATGTTCAACATAAAGTAGGTTATGTCTATGTTGTCACAATGAAATTGTTTCAGTTTATAAAATAATGTTCAATGTTACATCCCTATAGTTATTAAATTCCATGTTATATATACCTCCATTATAACATTGTACTCATTATATTATTTTTATTTCACTTTTTAAATTAATGTTCTGCGTTACATTCATATTTCATTGTATTCAATTCATATTATTTCATTGCTTTTTCAAGAGTCACTTGCTTCTTATCTCATTCTAAACAAAATTTGAAAAACGAGTTAAAGTCGCACAACCGATTACATCGTCTACCGTTCAGGAGTGTTGGATTATAAATATGACCGGGCAACTGGTCATATTTATAGGAAGATGCTCCTGAATTATCCACGCACTTTGGACAATCTGAGGATGTGCGGCCCACGTAGCTGGACCATGTGGTCCTGTACGGTTCTAGAGAGAGTTTTGGTGGTGTCTCCTTGTTGTTCTCTGGATACACAACCCTCTCAACCCTAAGTCGAGACGTGTATTTGGAGAACAGCGGGGAGATACTGTCAAAATTCTCTCTGGAACCGTACGGGACCACGTGGTCCAGCTACGTGGGGCGCATATCCCCAGATAGGATTTAGGACCTATCCTTGCCTATTAGTATCCAAAGTCTAGTGTCGTACGATCGCATATTTTTTGTAATGAAACATTAAGGTCTCCCTTCTCTTAATGTTTAGATATCTACTTATTTCTCTGTTGGGTCTTCTAGCTCCATCGACGATGTCGAGATAGCAATTAAGAAGCCAAGGACTCAAGCAAAGTGGTCGACGGACAAGCTAACTGTCAAGGCAGTCGACAGTGATGGCCTGCCAACAGATAAAGTAACCTTGCAACGGCTGAGGAAGGTTGTAGGACTTATTGCATGGGAGAGGGTCCCATTGACCCCGAGGAAGTTCGAGATCTCAGTCAAGAGCAGAAGACTGCACTCTTCAATGACGGGATTAATAATTTTCTCAAGTTTCCTGAGAATACAAAGGCGACAGCTTTAAGGACTATGATGAAGATGATATCCAAGCTATGAAGGTCTTAAAAAAGCAAACTTGTCTTAAACTTTATTGTCAAAGACCTCGAGCTCTTCAAAAAGTACCCGTACCTAAAAAAAGAGGACTGGGACCAATTTGTCAACATGAAGAGCTCAGCTGAGTTCAAGGCAGAAAGCTCTATCAAGAAAGAGCTTCGGGCTAGGAATAAGCTACCCCACAACCTTGGCACAACTGGTTATGTGGGGAAGAAAGATAAGTGGTTGGCTGAAGATGCCAAGATGGCCAGTGAGGGCAAAGAAAATCCATAGCAACAATTTTCTAGTTGAGCGCAATCGTTTCTAAGGGCTAGGGAGAGACTGACAGAGAGCGATGAAGTCATGTGGACCTTGAGCGAAGTGACGTCAGTGGCTCAGAAGGTCAGAGATCTAGCCGTGTAGGCATCACAAGGATCCTTCACTGCCGTGCGGGAGCAAGATGAGCTAACAAGTACTCTCGGCAACCTAGAGCACCATGGTCACGTGCGGGGCGTCTTTAGCTCGCAAGGCTAGAAGCATGGTTTCTCGGACAATGCTGATATGTACAAGAAAAGAATAAGGTCCGGGGGAATCGATGTGGTAGCGCTCTCATAGAAAATCAAGAAAGATCTATATACAGATATCACGAGGAGCTTAGCTCTACAGGGTATCGTCCTTCTAGATCAAGCTACATTGGATAGCCCTGCTTGTGTTAGAAAGAGCAGCTATGCATCAAGAGAGGTTGAGCAGCAATGAGCAGAAGTGACCTCACAATATTGCAGCGGTTTGGAAGACACGATTGACCGGCTAACTGAACCAACCCTGTGCAAGCTTATCTTAAAGCCTGGGGGGTATCAGATTGAGGTGGCAAGGGATGTGGTCTACCTAAATCAGCATGAGCTACACACCATGCCAATAAGGGAGGGATGTGCAGTGGTGTCTATCAATTTTGTGCACCCCAACACGGAAGACATTGCATTGCCTAGTCCTCCGAATGACGAAATCATCACTCTATGCAATGCATTTCTATCAAGGTTACGGTGGAACCAGCTGGATATTTTCATCGATGCCAAGACTTCTGCAAACCAGGCTCATGCTCAACCTCCTGCTTCTCAATCTCGTGTTGCTCAACTTCTTGCTACACCTGCTGCTCAATCTCCTGCACCTGTTGAGCAAGTTAAAAGTGCCATTGTTGTGTCACCACCTAAGAAGCCAATGGTCACAAAGACCAAAACAAAGAAGACCGCCGACAGAAAGTCCAAAAATATTATGAAGCCTAATGTGGTGTCCACCTAGACTCAGGCAAACCGTAAGTACCAAGCTGGTAAGACTCTGCTCCCTCAAGATCAGCTACGAAAGGTTAGGCAAGCCGTAATAGACCTCCATGCATTTACCTAAATGGCTATAACAACAATAAATTTTCAGTTACTATAGTGTACAAGCAACAGAATTTCTAGACCATCGATAACTATTTTTTGCTTTGCTTTGAGGATCTATATGATCTTTTCAATATGGATGCTCTCGACATCAGCTTGCTACAGTGCTGGACATTGTGAGTCATTTAACCTAGTCTTTCAATTGAAGTCGACACGTAATTATGTGGTATTAATTACTCTTTTATATCTGCAGGCTAATGTGGCAAGAATGTAAGAAGCGACCATTCAAATTTTTTGACCTATAGATGTTAGCAATGGCAACCATTGAGAATGATAGGGAGTCATGTGTCGACTATGTAAGTAGGGTACTCTCCAATTGCACCACAAGAGAATAATTTTTAATGGACGTACACCACTTGAATGGACATTATATCCTACTACTCTTCGCCTATAAGTGGAACATTGTATGGTACATTGACTCGGCAAGACCGTTGGGACCGAATAGCGACCGCACCGAGAGGGACTACTTAGTAATCAGAAGTATAATCGACGAGTAAGGTTTTCTTTACTTTATTACTACAAGTTCAACCTTTAATCTGTTCCCGCTTAACTCAATTTTGTTGTACCTCGTTATAGAACTTTCGGTGTCGGTCTCAGGACATCAAACGCAACGGAACGCCAATAGTTGGTGCATAAAACCGCAATGCCGGTAAGTCTCTAAATGCTTGCCTTTTCAAAATTAAATGTGTCGTCCAAACTTAACGTGTATTTCTATAGCAGTGCTACACTCAACCTCCTAAAAACCAATACGTTTTTTATGTCACACACCATATAATGTTGGCCCTAAAGATAGCGGATCTTAAATCACCCGACGTAAGATATTATCATGTACTTCATTTCTGTTTTGAATTTACGTTTCACTTATGTAAACATCGACTAACGTAAAAAACTCAATTTGCAGGAATTCAACATACCTGAAGTTAATCTTGGCGAGATTGACTTGCAGGCCATCTGTTCACGGCTTGCGTCATTCCTTGTGGACCATGTCTTCAAACCGGGAGGCGCTTTCTATTACAAAGGCTCGCATTAATGTTTGTTGGTTGTGAACTTGTGATGTAATATGACCTGTAACATATTTGATGAAATCTATAATGTTTCCAATACAATTTGTGATGTATGCTTTGTTTATGCAATACAATTTGTGATGATGGCATTCTGTGATAAATTCTGTGTTGTTTGCAATATACAATGTTGGCTACTAAATCCTAGCTTTGATTTAGGATGCAGCCTAAAAAATTATTTTTTACAATATGACCATAACATTAGTGACGGATCTAAATAAATACCCATCACTAAAGGATCCCTCTAGGTCCACTTGCATCCCATTTAGTGACGGGTAGCTACTGAGACCCGTCTCTAAAGGTACCCTATAATGACGGGAGCAAAGTGTCGACCGTCACTATAGTTTGACCTTTAGTGACGGGTCACCATATTCACCCGTCACTAAAAGGGGTCATGACGGACGCAACATAGACCTGGAGGGACACTTTAGTGACGGGTGTTTGCCCATCACTAATGACAGGGCTTTACTGACATGATAAGAGTAACGGGGGACATGCCTGTCACTAATGTATGTTATTACCAGTCACTAAAGTGCTTTTCTGTGGTAGTGAAATCGATTCTAACTAGCTAGAAATGCTCCCTATCAACTTGTTTAGATGTAGCCTAGCCACATTTTCGAGATCTATTGATTTTGATTTTGCGGAACCCGAATGATCCAGATCAGTCCGGATGGTTTGGGTCCTAGAGGCTCCGATTCAATTCGGAGGTTCCATGTTATGATGCATTTGAAAATTCTAATCTTTGATTCATTCCATTCTTGTGGCAATCATCATCATGACTTACGGAAGGCACAACACGGCTCAGCATGATCCAAGGAATGACTCCGGTGGTGATAGTGACATCGGGGGATCTCATACCCGTGGATCAAGTGCTGGCCATCAAGCTTCAAGAAGCTGTGTCAAAAGGACAGTGTGCGATCATGTGTATGATCTTTGATATGTGATGAACAAATTAGTTTGATGTTGATATGATGATGAATAAATTGGTTTTGATTGGTTTGAGTGGTCGGGCACTTTGGTTGAGTTGTCTAGCACTCTTGTCGGGCACTCAGCACTTAGCACTCGAGAAAATTTAGCACTCGAGAATTCAGCCCTCGGGAAAATTCAGCACATAGGAGAATTCAGCACTCGGGATTTTGGATCACTCGGATTTTTGATGTTCGAGTCGGATCATAAGCTTTAAATTGTTTATTCAACAAATATACTTTGTTTATGATTGAATGGACTGATTGAGTCAAGTTGGAAAAAACTTATGCTTGAAAAAATGGTTTCTTGGTTTATTCATATGCAGACATTGCTTGAGAGCGAGTCGTGGTCGATGATAGGAGCAGAGCTAGGCTCGGAGAGGAGCTGAGGTTCAGAATGATCAAGGAAGTAATGCAAGATGCTCAAGCCAGAGGATGCTACATTTGAAGATGAGGTTTCCATATAACATACGCGGGATGTGTGCGAATATGAAAAGAGAGGTTTTCATATGGCGTACGTAGGATGTGTGCGAATATGAAAAGGAGGAAAATTTAGAATGAGTTAGGAATTTAGGATTCGTAAGAGATATGAATTCCTAAGTAGATTAGGACTCTAAAAGTTATTAATTTTGTGGCTCTTGATGGCAGCCATAAGGGGTATATAAATAGACTAGAGGGGAGAGCAAAAAGAGAACGTGCAGGAAGAGACCGATCAAAAGAAAAATCAGGGTTTAGCCTTTTGTTCTTCTATCTAGAGTTTAGAATGTGGATTTGGTGAGGGGTGCTTTGTATGCACCTTGTAAATACTCTTATGTAATAAAGATTCATCTTCAAGCATCAAGAAGTATGGTATCACGTTCTTTGTTCTTAATGTTTATCGGTTTGCCTCGTTTTGGCTTATTCTATGATTTCTCTTTTAATTGCGATTTAATTTAAATTGATTTATACAAAACCTTGCTACGACATTAAGAGAGGTTTGAAAAGTTTTATTGGTTCATTCCTCGTATTTTAGGAGTAATTAAGGTTTTAGTTTTCAGATCAGATCTGCTCTGTTTTTATGTTATAGCAAATTCCGAGGATCATAACTTTTGATTGGGAACTCGGATTTGAGTGAAACTAGTCCGGAATGATTCATATTGAAGCCTAGTTTCTAGTGTTAAAATTTTAGATTAATCTAAGTTACGGATCAAAAGTTACGTACATGTTGCCATTGCTCTATCAAACTGTTTTCAATCCTCGGAAAATTTTAGAACTGGTCGGGAAAACTAGTCGAGAAATTTCAGACTGGTCGAGAATTTTCAGATTGGTCAGGAATTAGTTTTCTGATTTTGTTTTAGTTATCAAGTTTGGGATACTACATCCATTCACCTCCCTCTGGTTGCTGTGGTTAGTGCGTTTCGATTTTACAGACAGCTTCAAGAGGCCGTCAGCCTAGAATCTGTATGCCAGACATTGGAATTCAATCCTCAGCCACCCCAAGTGTGAGGCCTCTGCCTCAAGACAAGGGGAAGGGGATTGCCCAAGGGTCATCTAGTCAAAGTTATGACATCCTCCAGCTCGTGAGAAAGAAGGTCCAAGAACCTTCTTTCGTTGGTGGCGGGGTCACTCCAAGGACCCAAGTCAACCATATGAGGAGGACACTTGAGACAGGGTGATTGAGAAACCAAGATCCAAGAGATTTTGTGAGAGATGCCTTAGATTATCGCTTCTAGATTTTAGCAGGATTACTACAAAAATGTAATGCTACCCAAAAGGCACCCTATTGTGGAAATAAAGTGAATCGACTGGGCCAAAATGAAGAAGAACAATTCAGTCTTCAATCAGTGATCCAAATCTACAAGGACAAGAACTTGTATGGCATCATGGAGCTACATCAAGATTGGTGTGAGGAGGCCATATGTTAGTTCTACTCTATTCTCTTCCAGATCATTGATGATGGAGAGCCCTCTTTCCATTGGAGGCTGGAGGGGACCGAGTACGAGGTCACTCTTAGTGACTTCGTCGCTATACTCCGGCTTGGAGCAAATGACCTCCATCAATACTACCTTGAACAAGAGCAAGTCTTGGCTACTGACGATGCACCCTTCCTATATGAGCCTGGTAGCTACATTGGCGGGAGGACCAAGGGCCTCATGCCAGTATATGAGGTTCTTAATAACATATTCTGGAAGACTTTGTTGCCGAAACTTGGAGATTCATCCTCTTTGCTTGGAAATGCCTAGAACTTGCTATCGATCATAAGGGAGAATAGGCCGCTGTTCAGCATCTCTCACTTTCTTTGTAGTGAGATCTATAGTACCTCAGTTTCTCCATCAAAGAGTTGTGTGTACGTCCCATACATACAATTTGTGATTGATCGGGTCACCTGCCAAAAGATGGTCTATGAGGTGGAGCATCGAGGATATACTCCTCAAGTGGTTGTAGCTAGAGCTCCTCCAAGTCAGCCATCATCTGGAGCTCCCTCTCCTCCACCTGCAGCCTTTGGCCCTAGTGGCTCCCGACGCGCTCCTCCTACCCATAGGACTGAGCGTCAATCCAGCTCCTCCAACTTGCCTATCAAGAGGATGCTGACTGTCATCTTCAGGATGTACCGGAATAACACTGCGGCACACCAGAGGCATGTTGAGAGGCAAGATAGGTAAGACAGGGCCATCAATGAGGTTCGTCGGCATGTTGGGCTTCCTCCAATGGAGCCTTTGCATGCTTCTCAGGAGGACTTTGATCCTACCTGTATGCCGACTGCATCGATCCCTATCATACTACTTCAGATCCAGCTCTGGGTCTAGGTATCTGGGATCTTAGCAGCAACCTCCTCAGCAGTCGTCATCTTCCAACGATGATGATGGGGAGGAGGAGGAAGATGACTTTGAGTGAGCCATTCAGCTGTTTCTCTCTTTTTAGTGTCTTTGATGCTAAAGGGGGAGAAATATGTCAAAGAAGTCATCGTCTTGTCTTAGTGTAGCTTATCTCGCTTTTGATTCCAAAGTTATAATCTGTGTCATAAACAATTTAGCTTGTAATGATGTTTTATCGCACTATCTCTTTTGTGTGATATGGATGATGTAATGAACTACTTGCTTTAAGTCTTAATGTATAATTAAGTTCATTTTGCTCATATTGTGATATCTTGTGAAATGTGATCTTGTGATATCCTAAATGCAAAATATGCCATAATTATTGTTATTGATCTATTGCATGCATTTAGGAGAGCTAAAATGTTAAATTTTCATCTCTTATGTAATTTGTACACCTTCTTTGATCATGTTGTCAACAATCACCAAAAAGGAAGAGATTGAAAGTACATCTTGATGCATTTAGGCCCCTAATTAATTTTAGTGTATTAATGATAATAGTGATCAAAAGCTACTAATCGTATTGTTGAGATGTATGTAGAGATTTCAGGAAAAACGGTGTTGAATTTGAAACAAATTTGGAGAAAAGCTCCGTTTAGTCCAAAATAGGCTCAAAGACGCAAAATGATAATTTACATAAGAATTTGAGTCTAGGACCACCGTACAATAAAGAGGGATGCGTTGACAAGTTGTTCTAAAATTTTATGTACAAAGAAAAACATTTTTGAAAGCTTTTTTGGATCTTTTCAAATTTGAACTAGGATTTTCTAGCAAGCTCAGATGATTCAGATCAGTTCGGACAATCCAAAAATATGGTTCTGTTTCTGCAGTTTTAACACGCTAGAACATCTGGATCAATCCGGATGCTCTGAAAATTGTGTTCTGTCTCGAATTGTTTTTAACGTCGGAACATCCGGACAAGCCCGAATAATCCAAAAATGTTGTTCTGGATAGAATTTATTTTGAGGCTCGGAACATCTGGGCAAGCCTAGATGATCCGAAAATATCATTCTGTTCGAATTTATTTTGAGGCTCAGAACTTCCAGACAAAGCCAGATGATCTGAAAATATTGTTCTGTTTGGATTTATTTTAGAGGCCAGATCCTCTGGCTCAATCCGGAACATCTAGGTTTTAAAAACCGGAACATCCGGATTGATCCGGATTATCCGGTTGAACAGTTATAAAATATCTTCCAAACGGTCAGTTTTTGTGTGAGGGGTATAAATACCCCCTCACCTCATTTGGACTCAAAAGAACTCTTGATCTTCATTCCAAAATACACCTTCACTCTCTCCTAAGCTAGATCTTGAGCTAATCCTTGATATTCTATTTGAGAGTACAACACAAATCTTCTAGCAATCTTCTTGCTCCATATTCTTGGAAGATTTTGTGTGGTTGAGTTCGTTGATTTTCTTAAAAAATCTTGAGCACAAGGATTTGAGCCTATAAATCTTTCAATGGATTTGTTACTCTTGGAGGTGCTACCTCCTAGACGGTTAGGCGTCGATCTGTGAGCACTCAAAGCGATTGTGATGTGTTTGGAGCTGTTTGTACAAGCTCTACCTCGGATTTGACGAGGTAACTAGTGGAAATCCAAGCTTGACTTTGGTTAGTGCTTGGTGAGGAAAAGGGTTAAAAGAGACTCGTCCTTTTGGGGCCCCTCAACGGAGATGTAGGATCGGTGGATCCGAACTCCAGGAAATAACTCTCTGTGTTCATTGTGTTCTTCGTGTTATTGCTAGATCATATTTTCATATTGTTTGATCTACTTGCTAGCTATCTTGCTTAACATATTCCTGTGTAGAAGTTGTAGCTTACAATCTTGCTCTTAGTTGTATTTATATAGATTATTAGCTAGATTTTATTTCATATCTGTTTATTGGTTTTCTGGTGTGCTTGGATCATCCGGATCAAACCGGATCATCCGAACCCTAGAACACCTGAGATTTCATCCGGCGCTTAGAACATCTTGAACTAACAGCTTTTTATGAGAAATTTTTAGATCACCTATTCATCCTCCTCTAAGCAACTTTCACTATTTCCTAATTATAGGGATTCTGATATAAATATATCTCCTCATACTAAATTATGGTATTCGATTTTCAGATATGGTGCTGATATACCTTATCAAAACTGAACTTATCTTCATGGGCCATTCCAGACTCCAAAGCTAGCTAGGCCCACTCTCGGTCCAAACTGATAAAGCCCATCGTAGAGTACCCGGAGGTCATATCCCCGACAACGGTGCTCATCTGAAAAACGTGCATGCCGCTGTTTTATGCTATATAATAATCTTGTTCTTGTCCACCACCATTTTTTCTGGCCTCTCTTTCTACTTCTCTCTGCCTCCATCTCCAAGTGTGGCTTCATGCCACAAAACTCAAGTCAATCATGGTATATTTGGCTACAATGATATGCTTTCTCCGCATGGTTGAACACCAAATCACAAGGAAAGGGAAGCGAGGGATTGGGACTTGGCTACCGTTGAACTAAATCATGCGAAAATCTTATAAATTTTCTGAACAAGCCCTGAACTTATCTACATCTCTACTCCTTAAATGATAAAGTTCATGGTGATGGTGCATTTTATATTCCCATACTTTTTTTTCACTGATATGTGGGACCATAAATCTACTGTTTGCGCATCTTCCTTCAAAAATTTCTATCTCACCTACTCCATGTCTGCTGGTAGCCGTGGAAAAAAACACAAGGCAGGAGGGTGCGTGCGTCTGGCACTTCGGCCCACACACGTTTACGTATCTTTCTCTAAAATATTATGATGATGTTTTAATCCGTAGCAACACATGCACATACAACTAGTAGCTATAAAGTTTTGAGTTTTCTTTTCACAGAATCTGTCACGGAGAGCTTCTATCTGGCTAGTTCATCGTCTCCATTAATATTTGCAGTTGTATATTATGTTGCATATCATCTGATCAATTGTTGTCGATTGTACAGGAGAAATAAAGAATGTTTGTTGCTTGCAATATGCAACAGCAACACTCGCAACGATACAGCCACAGGCAGCAAAAATTCCTCTCTCTCTCTCTCTTCTTATCCGTCACACCAAAAAAAGATTCAATCTTTCCCCTTTGATTTGATTTGAATTGATCTTCTCCAAGACCCTTGTCTTGTCCCCCTTCGACTCATCCTCCTCCTCGTCGAAACCCTAGGGCTCGCCCGCCGATGCGCTCCATCTGAACGCTCTCTCGGTAGCCTTCTACCGCGGCGTGTCGCTGGAAGCGCCGGCCTGGGCGACAACGCTAAGCCGCGGAATCCAGATCGCCGCCATGTCCAAGGCTAGGGTCTACACCGACATCAACGTGCTGCGCCCCAAGGAGTACTGGGACTACGAGGCTCTCACCGTCCAATGGGGGTGAGTGAAAGCGTCCTGCATCGCTTTACGTCGCGTGACTCCTTTACCCTAGCGCAGCAAGTTTCCCCTCGTTTCCTCCCCCCAGCCCCCCATCTCGTGGCTGTGCCTCTGCTTGAGGTGAATTCGTTCGGTCGGTCAGATTCAGGGTTGGGTTCTGCATAGTGTGCTGTATGAATTCTGTGCGCGAGTGGTTCTGGGAAGCTTCATTGAGTCCTGCGATTGCGTTCATTCACATACTGTAGTTGTAGATTGGGAAGTGGATTATGCTTGCTGAGCTCATTCAGCCGGTTGCTTACTCAGTAATAATTTATCCTTATTCCTAATTTCTGATCACTAATGGGCAGTGGCTATCTATAATTCACTGTTTTGTGGTACTTTGTTATGTTGATATCAAATTACACATTTGCGATTTGCACTCGCAGTGTTATCAACAAGTTAGCATTTTATGCATGAAAAAGATATAAGTGAAGTGTGCCAACTTGATAGGAGTTGGGTTTTTGGCCTTTGTCTAACATGCAAAAAAGATGTCCTTATTTATTGTGACTTGATATATTTTCTACAATGCTACAGCACATTGCCTCTGAAATGGCTGGTAGCTTGGTATTGTGTTGCTGTTTTCTCTTTATTGTTTATCATCCAAATACATGGCAGGAAGATCATCTGCTCTAAGCAACCAGATGAAGTTATCTTCATCACTTATAAATAGTTAAGCATAAAGGCATGCCTATCCTCACAAGGATTCCACTATTCTCACCACTGCTTGATTGACCACTTACAAAAATGTCCAACTGTGCACTTATATTTTTCCAGCATGTCCAGTTAACAGTTTCTGACTATATATCTCTTTGATTAGTGAGCAGGATGATTATGAAGTTGTCAGGAAAGTTGGGCGAGGCAAATACAGTGAAGTCTTTGAGGGCATTAATGTCAACAACAATGAGAAATGCATTATTAAGATCCTCAAGCCTGTGAAGAAAAAGAAGGTAATTCATGAATTTTGTTGTCCATCCTTTTTTTCCTTTTCCTCTGAACCTGCTCATGTAGTAGTCAACTAGTCACAGCCTCACAGGGTACTGTTTCATTCCTACACCTAGCTGTGTGTCCATGGCTTTATGGTTTATGATTTTAAGCTATGTTTTTCATGTCCATGCAGATCAAAAGAGAGATCAAAATACTTCAGAATCTTTGTGGAGGTCCAAATATCGTGAAGCTGCTTGATATTGTTAGAGATCAACATTCAAAAACACCCAGCTTGATATTTGAATATGTTAACAACACGGATTTCAAAGTGCTATACCCAACATTGACAGATTATGACATCCGTTATTACATCTACGAGCTACTGAAGGTTTTATTCTTTCTCGTTTTTTATTTCTCTAACATCGCCAACAAGAAATCGTACTTATTCAATAAGCCTCCAGAATATTGTTCTTGCTGAAATGAAGCCTTTGATATTTCCGATGACTTGCATATCTAACTGTCTAGTTCCAACTTCTGCTTAGAATTGTTATCCTGAGGACTTATTTGAGTTATTTCTGTGCATGGTGAAGGCATTTCTGTGCTTGAAAGGAAAGGGGAAAAAATCCTTGCCTATAATAAAAGCAACCATGCCAAGTTTTTTTTTTCTTTTATAGGATCCAAGTTACAGATGGTCTGCTTTGAGCAACTTTTAGTTGATCTAGTTATGATATATAATTATATATAACAACCTTTTCCATTGGTGGGTGCAGGCTTTAGATTACTGCCATTCACAAGGCATCATGCACCGAGATGTGAAGCCTCACAATGTTATGATAGATCATGAGCTTCGAAAACTTAGATTAATAGACTGGGGCCTTGCTGAATTCTACCACCCTGGCAAAGAATATAATGTCCGTGTTGCTTCAAGGTAGGAACATATACTTCTCCATATGGATCTATCATTCAATTTTTTACACTGTTTAATTGACAGCAGATATTGATCTTTGTATGCTTTGTGAACTTTAGGAATTAGGAATTGTTGAATAGTTTAAGTTGTAATATACAGGGTGTGCAGTTTACTTGATGACAATATTCTTTTGGTGAAGAGGCAATTTAGAGATATATAGTTTTGGTTTATGCAAATTTAATTTATGTGTACATTGGATTCTTTTTGTGTTAACGATTTTTAATGCACTATAGAAGATAAGAAAAAATGGTGAAATTACATAACTGCATATACAGAATGATTTCTGTAGCTAATATCTTTGCTTAGCTGATGTGTTGTTGTACAACTCACACATGATATATTTTCCCTGTTGCATCCCTTTCTGTGTTCACATTTTTGGTTGCCATGTTCTATTTCACTGGAATTCAGGTACTTCAAGGGGCCTGAGCTTCTTGTTGACTTACAAGATTATGACTACTCTTTGGACATGTGGAGTCTTGGCTGCATGTTTGCTGGAATGGTTGTACCATTATTTTTATACAATTTGTTTTTCTTGTTACATCATTTCTATATCAAAAACGTTCTTATTTTGTTAAAGAATGAAATTATGATGATTTTTTATCATGTGTTGTTGAGTGCAGATCTTTCGCAAGGAACCATTTTTTTATGGTCATGACAACCATGATCAACTTGTTAAGATTGCAAAGGTGATTCCTCAGTTTGTTTTTGTATACCATTCATCCAAGAATTGAATTGCATTTCATGTTCAGCTTATCATGCATACTGTACTCCATGGTTTCTCTGGTTTCATTTAATGTTGCTGAAGTTTGCCATGCGAGAGATTTAAGGAATCGCTTCATCTGTTGTTATGATGCTATTAGCTCTGATAGCAGTCAGGAGCAACAGTTGTACCAATCTATTTCCACTGAACTTTATTCTGGTCAAATTGCATGAGATTTTAATTCATGCATACAACTACTGGCATCCTTCTTTTCTCTTTAGTATTGTTTCACTATCATTCCTATTTAACTGCACTAATACCTGTCATTTTCCTGGTTCCCTCTATTCGCAGGTACTTGGAACAGATGGGCTGAATGCATACTTGAGCAAGTACCGTATTGAGCTTGACCCACAGCTTGAAGCCCTTGTTGGAAGGTATATCACCACTCCCCACGGCATTAATGCAATGCAAGGCCTCTAACTTTTGTATGAACTACAATTTTTACATTTTTGTTTATATGCAGGCACAGCAGGAAACCTTGGTCAAAGTTTATTAATGCAGACAACCAACATCTAGTATCTCCAGAGGTATTTCAAATGCACCTTCAGAGAGTATCTCAAGTGTACCTACTGTCATTAATTAAATTATTAATGGTTTCTCAACATTGTTTCTTTTCTATGTTAGGCCATAGATTTCCTTGATAAGCTTCTGCGCTATGATCACCAGGATAGACTTACTGCCCGTGAAGCTATGGTGAGCATCCTAGTACTAATTCTGGTGGTAGATTTTAATGTGGCAAGTGGCAACTGAGTTTTAACTAGTTTACTTCCTTGCTAGGCGCTATGCTGAATGCCTTTTAGTAGTGTACAACTAAGAAGTTGTGTGTAACAGTTTTTTTAGTTGTGCGAGCATTGCTTTCTGAACTTAGATTTGAAAGGTCGTAATCTACATGTTGAATTCCTTAAATATGATGCACTTATAATATTGGATAATTGCAGGCACACCCATACTTCATCCAAGTGAGGGCTGCGGAGAACAGTAGGGCTCGTGCACAATAGGCGAGAGCAGGACTGTTGCTGACTGACGATTAGCAGCAGTCCTTGATGGAGCTGCACACCTGCAATGTATTAGTGACTTTGTCTCGTCACATATCTTTTGAGAGTTTGAGACTCGATAATGATTGAGTCATCTGGCAGATAATTCTGTAAGGGCACGTAGATGCATGTGTGCTTAACCGCTAGGGGGGATTGTGATTTTACTGGGGTTGTTTACGTCTTGATTTCTCATGAGTGATTGCAACACATTGTTCATGTAACTCAATTGGTATAATGTTTTTCCTATTGCGGGTTGTACTATTGTATGGTTACTTGTAATGAACGATTCCTTGTACTTTGCTGGGGTTTATGCACCTTGACCTTGCCCCTCATTTTCGTATCTTAGGTTTGGTTCATGGATGTAGTGGAATAGAATTGTTTCATCTTATTTTTATTTTTATGTGTTTTGGTAGATAGAGTTGGATAGAGTGATTTTTATAGGAGAATATTTTTTAGATGTTAGATGAGTTCATTCTAAAAAATTGATAAATGCAGTCATTTCACTTGAGAAGTAAGGATAAGGATGACTGTGTTCTAAGATTCTAAATTATAACGAAGTTATCCGATCTTTAAAAATAAGATTCTAAATTAGAATGAAGTTATCCGATCTTTAAAAAATAGAATAAAATTATCTCATCCTTAAAAATTAAGATAGAATTATCCTATTGTATCCTGCTCTCTAACCAAAATACTACTCCATATAAACAAGCTATCCGTGCTAACTGGATTTTCTCTCGAGATTTCAAGCTGGTGAGGAGATGGCGTTGTAATGCACTCGATTCTATCTTTCACTAAACAAGTTATGCGTTGTAGTTTATAGCAAAATATTCCAAAACTACCATATTCCACAGACCAAACGCATGATTTGTCTGTGGGTGCCCAGTAAATCCGAAGATTATACCATCTCTCAGCAATAATCACATTCGGGAACAAAAGAGAACGAACTCCTGGCTTATAAACATATGCTGCTCTCTTTATGCTAGATGTAGACGGGAGCTCACGGAAGATCAAACACTATCTTACAAAATTTACAAAATATGTAGCCGGTGAGAATCTAAAAAAAACTATTGTTTTCTAGTATTTAGATTATAGTTCATTTCAAGATTATATATGAGTTTCACAATCTGGAGTCAAAATTTGAACTGTTTAAAAAAACTTCAGATTCTAGGTGTAGTTGTAGCTACCAGAAGCTCTTCCAAATAAACCCAATGCTATTCAGACTCGTACATTATAACACAGAGGTGGGGATATTACCAAAGAGGGATTTTGTAAGAAACATATTTCGCTGAACACAAGCAGCAAATCCACACAGGAGTAGTATTGTTGCACAACAGACTGATAGATAAGGTTTACGTATTAGATGGGACACACAACCAAAGCTGCAGCAGGAGCAGCAGACCAAAGTTTAGAAGACCCATACATAAGGCAAACCAGCCATTGCATACATGATGATACGAGTGGATTACAGCAGCTTCTCTTTATCTTTCATCTGATTGAGCAAGATGCCACTGCCACTATTTCTTGAGGTGGGGGAAACACTGGTAGAGTTCGCTCTTCGGATGCTTCGCCTCAGCATGCTCTTTGCACTTTGTTTCAGAGGTGGTGCAGATGAAAGTCTGCATGCATACCTTGCACTGCATTGAGATGGAGGCGTTGTTGAGGATATCAGAATTAAAAAGATTGCAACAAGGATACATAACATGATGGCTACCTCAGAAGAATGTACCAAAAGAAGGCAGTACACATCAATATGACTACGGATTCTAGAAACAACTACCAGCACTGATTCATGTTGACCACCAAGGGCAGGGCATCTTAACCAGTTATGTCATCAGCAAGCTTCAGCTAAATTCATCACTAGTGGCCTGATGATACTTAACAATCAGTTCACTAATTCAAAGAGGATGCATCAGTTCATCAAAACCACAGTATTCTACGGATTATACAGCAGGCTAAAATCTCATATGAACTGTGGATGATATGCTGTATTGCCATGAACGTTCAACAAGTCATTGCTGACAGATAGGACTAAGAAAACATGGATTCCAACTTGTAATAACAGCAATTAGTTCCACCAATATAATACCAAGTGCGAGTAAAGCTAGTACATGCCTAAATAAAGCGAGAGATTTGATAAATTGCCACTCTCAAGAAGTGGCTTCACGTTTTTATCATCTAGACCCACTTTCATTGATACAGACGGTCCTCCGTGTCAGTTTCTGGCATTATAATCAAAGTGGACATATTGAGAGTGGCAAATAATCAATTTTGTATACAAATGTAGTGGCATACAATTTTCCAGAAGGAAGCAACTTTACAATCCCCCTCCCCCCGGAGCCATGGGCCATGGCAATATCTATGTATGCAATAGTCTAATCGGAATGCTAACAAGCAGAAAACAGGGGAAATTCTGGATCATAAAAAACAACCTGTCTTGTGCGCAAAGAGCAATTTTTTTACATGAGCTTAAATCGAACAGACTCTTGAGACAATAGATGTGCATATCTGTCTGAACCGAACCGAAAGATCCAGTTTTCTTCATGGAAGATAGATGTGCAGAGACCCAGTTAAGTAATTCGCCCTAAATTTCGCCAGAAATCATCGACAAGAACTCCCAGAAAGAACCAATTGGGGAAGAACAATAAGAGTAATAGATTCGTGGGGCGGGGGGAACCTACGGACCTGGATGTTCATGGCCTTCTTGTTGGCCTCAAGCTGGCTACCTGCGAAATCAAGAAATCGACGATGAGATCAAGCAAGAAGAAGCACAAGAAAAGGACCAAATCGAGGCTCGATCCGGAAGAGGAAGGGGGCTAGGTGGGTGGGCGTACCCTTGGGGCCCTTGTTCTTCTCCATGTTCCTCTCCCTCGCCGTCTTGGACTTCTGGCCATTGCCGCCGCCCATCTCGACCTCGCCTGATTCCTTCCTCTCCTCTCCTCTCCTCTGCAAGAAGAACAAAAAGGATGATTTTTTTTCGGCGAGTATTCGAGTAATAACTAATAATCCGGCGTGGCGTGGGAAGGGAAGACGAGGCACGGAAACCTAGGTCGGCAATCTAGTGGGACCCGCTGTGTGTGTATGGGTCGGGTTCGGATGCGATCTGGACCGTCTGTTTTTGCTGGATTTGCGGTGGGTAAGTTTTCTAAATATGAGTTGTTTTATAATTTTATGTAATTTTTTATATTTCTTTTACATTTATTATTGTCAAATAAATAATTCATTGGAGAAATATGACTACCACATTATAATGATGGTAAAGAAGAATACGGAAGAGTCCCAGAAGATCACAATGCTACCTTGAGGTTTGCTCGGTTTCTAACAACTTGAACTCGACGAAAGAATCCAGTGATCCCTTAGTTTTGAGAATTTATTAAAATTGGATTTCCTTTCCTTCTTGACATAGTTGTTAAAAAGATTTTTCTTAAATGTTTAAAAAGCTATCGCTATCTTCTTTAAAGCCTATTTTTACACCTTATCGATTTTGTCGCTTGAGAACTAGAAGTGCATCTTCAAACTCTCCCACAGTATATTCTTCTTTGACTGAGGGAGCGCGTGTGGATCGTTTTCTTGGGATGATTTTCAATGTCGGATGCTGATCGACATGTTGTCTCTAACCAGAAATCCACATTGGTTTACAACCTTGGTGGCAACTTTGGTGGGAGCAATTGGTTCGCCGTCAACAGCCACATCTGTGATGATCTATAGCTCCTCGATCTTTCTAGTTGGACCCGGTTTATGGACTTGACTCGTCACTTTTGAAGGCTGAAAAATGTTTTTAAGAGTCATGAGTCCCAGATATTAATTTAAAATAAATCAAAGGTATAACATTATCGATAAAATTGAAACAGGACTTTATGTTATCTGCACCAACTTTGGCCTCATCATTATCTGCACCAACTTCGACCTCATCGTCAGTCTGCTCGCTAGACATATCGAGATACACGTTAGTCTCTATGTTATTGACCACTTGGCTTGGCGCCTCTCCATCTTGGCCTTCGTAGCCACTTCGTGCAATCTTCTTGTATATTATTCTCTTAGCTTTGTTGGGAGACATTTTACCTACTACTCTACTAGAATAGAGTTACGTTATCGCCGGTGCCCAATGTCGTTACACAATGATTTTATTAGTATTAGATACTAAGGGTTTGAATGACTTAGATCATATACCATCAAAAAAATTACTTAGGTCATATACCATCACGAAAACCATCTTAGATCATATGGCATCACAAAAATGACTGACCATATACCATCACGAATAGTACTAATTAAATCATATTCGGACCATCGCAAACAAAAGGCTATATATAAATTTACATCACATACATACGCATTTCATTTACATCACATCATATATTCACTAAGTTCTTAACCTTGCAGGAGGTGCACACCTTCCAAGCTTTTACCAAAGGTAGATCAGAAAAGAAAAATAAATGTAAGCTATTTAGACAAGGCAAGCTATAGAAAATTGGCAGTGAATCTAGTATAAACGCAAAAAAAATGCTATTGAACCGAGGTAGTGGGACGAAATAAATTTTTTCACAATAAAATATGCATTCTACCTAAAATGTACAACAATCATCTCTTCCTAGCTTCATTTAGGTGAAAATCAGCAAAAAAAGGTCCCTTCTTTAGTTCGATGAGTAAATGGAATAACAAAATGTCTTCAACAAAACTACTTGAGCAACATCATCTACGAAGAGAAATATATCTTCGTATCAAAGACAAAGAAACTACAACGGTACTGTCGACGGGTCGTCGAGCAGCCCTCCTCGGGGGCTGCCCGTGGAGGTGATTTGTATTGTAGGGAAGCGCTGCACTCAAGACCTCGATGGTTGCCGAGCCCGTGAGAATAGGACTGGCCAAGAGACAAGAAGATTTAGAGTGGTTCGGCCCCCCGACAGGGTAATGAGCC
>KE371019.1:485350-496317 GCA_000418225.1 Zizania latifolia
GCTGCAAGGGAAATAGCAGCCGGTCTGCTAGGTTAGAGGGAGAGAGAGGAGACCAGGGAGGAGAGGTGGAGGAAGAAGACTAGGGAGAAGAGGTGGGAGGAGACACCAAAAAATTTCTAAATTGATTTTTCAATTAACTCAAATCCTCACTTGTTCAAGGCAGATTACATCCCTATATATAGCCCCAGCGGACTGAGGAAAATACTAATCTACCCCTAGGGTTACGGATACAGACTCAAAGCCCGCAGGGCACAAATGTAAAAACTGACTCTAGATATTTTATTCGATGCCGGACTTGGCGTAGCTTCCACGGCACCGCTTGGATGTAACTCCGTTACTTTCTCCGTTCGGTTTGGGTGACGGTTTTGCGCCGAAACTTTCAAAGCGCTTGCCGCCCTTGTGCCGTGCACCCGGATTGGACCACCACGACCCCGCGGCTCCTTCAGCCTAGCAATCGCCCGTCCGTCTACCTGAGTCACACCGGCCAACGCCACGACAAGTCATCTTCTCCTCGAAGTCCCTCTCTTTAGAGAACCCTTCGAGGTGCCCCTCTTTAGGGGACTTCCTTCTTCATCCTTCACCTCCCTTTGGAGGCCATCTTCAATCTTCAGTTGACAATCACTCATCATCTGAGAGCCATGAGGCCCACAATCTTCACCATGACTCCTCAGTATTGTTCCTAGGCCGACATTTGTGAACAAGAACATGACCAATGATTATAAAGAAAAAATAGTCGGTTTGCTTAGGAATTACGTTGATTGCTTTGCATGAAAATATCATGAAATGCCAGGGCTTAGCCGAGAGCTAGTAGAGCATCGGTTACCTATTAAATCTAGATTTAGGTATCATAAATAGCCACCTAGAAGATTTAACCCTAATATGTATGATCGGATTAAAGAGAAAATAGATCGATTATTGAAGGCTGGTTTTATTAGGCTATGTAGATATGCTGAATGGATATCTAATATTGTACCGTGGAGAAGAATAATAGCAATAAGTTACGTATTTGTGTTGATTTTAGGGATTTGAATAAAGCTACTCCGAAAGATGAATATCCTATGCCTATAGCCGAAATGTTAATAAATAATGCTTTAGGACATAGAGTGGTTAGCTTTTTAGATGGCAATGCTGGGTATAATCAAATTTTATGGCCGAGGAGGATATATCTAAAACGGCCTTTAGATATCCTAGTTTTGTAGGTTTATTTGAGTGGGTTGTTATTGACATTTGGTTTAAAAAATGCCGGCGCTACGTATCAACGAGCCATGAATTTAATATTTCATGATTTACTTGCTATTGTGCTAGAAATATACATTGATGGTATAATTGTTAAATCGGATGATATGGATCATCATTTAGCTGATTTGGCACTAGCGTTCAAAAGGATGCGTCGGTATGGTTTAAAAATGAACCCACTAAAATGTGCTTTTGGTGTGTTGGCTGAAAAGTTCCTAGGATTTATAATACATCATAGGGGGGATAGAGATAGATCCTAACAGTCTAGAGGCTATTAAAAAAATAAAGGTACCAAAATGTAAACAAGATGTGCAAAAGTTCTTAGGGAAGATAAATTACTTGAGAAGGTTTATATCTAATTTGTCTGAAAAAATTGAAGCATTTACGCCTATTATTCGACAAAAGAATGAGGTTGAATTCACTTGGGGGGCAGAACAATAGCGAGCATTTGAGGAAATTAAGAGATATTTGTCTACTCCTCCTGTATTGAGGGCGCCTAAAGCTAGGATGCCATTTTGGCTATATATCGCTGCAGAAGATGGTGTTATTAGTTCTGTACTGACCCAGGAGGTGGAAGGCAAAGAATTTGTTATTACATATTTGAGCCAATGTCTTTTGGGAGATGAAATAAGGTATGTGTTTAGTAAAAAATTATGCTTATCCTTGTATTATGCTTGTACTCGTTTAAGACATTATTTATTGTCCAGTACTTGTTTGGTTACTTGTCAGACCGATATTATTGAATGTATGTTGCAACAACCAATTTTAAGTGACAGAATAGGAAAATGGGCTTATGCATCGGTAGAGTATGATTTGGCTTATGAATCTTTATAGTCCATGAAAGAACAAATTGTAGCTAATTTTATTGTGGATCATAGGATTGATAATGACATCTCTATTTTGATGACTCGGCCTGTAGAGAGGGACAAGGTGTTGGAATTGTTTTAGTTTCACCTGGAGGTGTTGTTCTTGAAACATTGGTCCGTTTAGAATATTTTTGTACTAATAGTCAGGCCGAGTACGAGTCACTTTTATTAGGATTGCAAATTTTAAATTCCATGGCTGTAAAGAACATAGGAGCTTTTGGTGACTCATTGTTGGTTGTGCAGCAAGTTTCTGGAAATTATCAGTGTCTTGATGGGTCATTAAATAGCTATTTGGAAAGGTGTTTAGAGATCATATCAAACCTAGATGATTTTACTATTAGCCATATATCCAGAGGAGAGAATTCTAGACCTAATGATCTTGCACAACAAGCATCCAGTTATCATGTTAGTAGGGGCAAATTGTTTGTAATGGAAAAACCGATGCACAAAGATGTTCCTATATACATGGCCGAGCAACATGATAGTAGTTCGGATACTTTAGAAACAACAAGTAATGCTAAATCTAATGACTGGAGAAAGTCTTTGGTTAGTTATTTAGAAAGTCCAACTAAGTCTGTAGATAGAAAAATTCAGCGACAAGCATTAAAGTATACATTGCTCGATGAAGAGTTATATCGCTAAACTTTAGAAGGTTTATTTTTAAAGTGTTTGAGTCCAGACGAGTCTAAAATTGCTATGGGTGAGGTACATGAAGGTATTTGTGGTACAGATCAGTGGACCCATAAGATGAAATGGTTATTGAGGAGAACTGGTTTTTATGTTAGAAGATTGTTTTAAATACTATAAAGGGTGTGAATCCTGCTAAAAATTTGGTGATATACAATTAGCACCTGCTGCCATGCTACATCCTATTATTAGCCCGTCGCTCCGCCGCTCACTGCAGCCTCCGGCCACCATTCCCGGTCGATCCCGTGGTCGTCGGACCCCATCATCGCTGCCGTCCACTTCATCATCGCTCACCGGTCCTTGGCCTTGCCTCCGCCATCACCGCCTATAGCAAGAAGACCCCTGCCGCCGTCAACCTGAGAGCCCCGCCGCCGGTCGCTCCCGTCGTCGCTGCTCGTCGCCATTCGTGCCGGTGAGTTCCCCATGGTCCCCTGGTTCCATTCTGCCCCTCGCCGTCGGTCGTTGGGCCACCTCCCGCCGGCTACCATTGGTCCCCGTGCCCCGCCGTCGATGCCACGTCCATCCCCCTTGCCCGCGTGTGCACCACATGTGCGCCACGTAGCCCCTTCTAAAGACATATTTCCTGTTTTTCTTTAGAAAAATAATTCGGTATTGCGTTATAAATCCTTTTTATTTTTTGAAATTAACAAAACAGTGTTTAAACTTCAAAAATTCATATCTAATTCACCGAACTCTAAATTTAACCATTCAAACTGCAGAATTTTTCTAAAATTGAGCTCTATCCATCAAAAATATGTTCACACATAGAATGTATGCGTTACTATACTGTTTTAACTTATTATTGTTTGCTTGTACTGCTATTTAGTCTCCAAAGTGCCGGAAGAGCCTGTTTACATTGAGTAATCGCCCATTTTCATCCTTGTTCAGCAAGGCAAGTTGTTCATGTCTCCCATTTGGTCATGTTGAACCCATGTATTCAAAGCTACTATTATTTCAAAATTGCATTTTATTTTAGAATGTCACCGGGATTGGGATCTCCCATTTGATCATGTTGAACCCATGTATTCAAAGCTACTATTATTTCAAAATTGCATTTTATTTTATAATGTCACCGGGAGTGGGATATAACCCTGCTTGTATTGCGCCATGTTGTTGTTTACCTATTCCTTGTTTTCCTAGGGATTATTTAACTTGACCAGTATAAATCTTTACTATGATTTATCTGGATGCTTAGGTTTGCTTAACCCTGCTTAGAAACTAGTATCACATTCATCATGCTTATTAATACCACTTACATGCTAATGTTAGCTCATATGATTACTAGTTGATTAATGAACTGGTTCATAAATTAAATGTCACCAAAACTTGACTAAGGTGGGTTGTGAGTACATGGTCCGTGATTCTGCTTGTCTTACTCATGACACTTTAAGGACCGGTTCATAGGCTACTTTTGCACTGTAAACTCGCACTCACCATAAGCCAGCATGGGTAATGGTTTGACCGAAAGCCTAGAGATCATGGGTAGAGCATCGAGACAGCTGATAGCTCTACACTGGTGTAAGTCTTTGCTATTCGAATGGGGAGCGCCAGAGTGTATTGGGTAGATGGTAACCTAGGGTGTGAAGCTTGGAGAATCTAAATGGATGGTCATGTCATAGCTCTTTTCCAAGATACCATGGTGGTATTAAGGTGCATGGTGACATGTTGTAGGGCTGTGTCTTGTGGATAAAGTGGTGCACCTCTGATCAGAGTAAAACTATTCAAATAGCCGTGCCCACGGTTAAGGGCGGCAATGCAAGGTCACTCGTGATTAGTCCTATTGTTACTTAATTAACCTAATTTACTTTCTGTTCAACCTGGTTAGCTCTGGTTTAAAGTGGTTTGGTTGGTTTTTGGGTCTGATGACTCTAGTTAAGAGTTATTCAGTGAATGAATTAATACTGCTTTTAAGGTTCTAACTTAATTAGAACTACTCTTTAAATTATATCCCTCTTTAATGCTCTTTTTATACAAATGTACCATATTATTCCATCCTTTGTATCCCTTATGCATTATAACTGTTCCGCTTAGATGGCTTGCTGAGTATTCAAATTACTCAACCTTGCATTCCTGTCAGTGAATCACCGATCAGTCCACCCATGGGGGTACCCGAGGTGGTGATTAGATGTGTGTAAAGGAAGCGCAGAGCCTTTGAACCAGATGGTCGACTCTACAATACAAGAGCCAAGGTTTATACTGGTTCAGGCTTCTCAGAGAATAATAGCCCTACGTCCAGTGTTTTGGTGTCTACTATGATGGTGGATCTTACAATATGATGTAATCAAGCTATCAAGGCTTGGACATTAAAATTAAGAAAAATATGCTAATGCTCGATGATGAGCTAGATGAGTTGATCGACAGATGCCTCTACGGGGGTCTTGCCTCATTTATATACTCAGGAGATAAGCCTAACAATCCTAAGACTCTATCCCAAATAGGGCTCGGATTCTCTATCAAACTTGGGTACTAAATCTCTAATTATAAGGATTCCGGTACAAATAAATCTTTAGATAACATATCCGGAGCTTAACTATCCGATAAGAACTCCACTTTCCTTAGGCGCCCCACCACCCCAGCCGCTCCCACCAGCCCGCTCCCGCACGCAGCCATTGACAGGTGGGCCCCTCCTGTCATCCCAAACCTCCTGCCCGCATCGCCCAAGCCCGAGCACCGCCGCCATGCAATCCACCGCCGCTAAGCCCGTGGGCCCAATCCGAGCTCGCCGTTCGCACTATCGTGCCCCGCTGGCCTTTTCCCCTAAGAAATCAGGCTTGGCCCATCGCCGGAACCACCTCCACCGCATCTCCCACCAACGGTCGCCTCCGTCTTCACCGCGCCACCGCCCCCACGTCAGATTTCCCCGCCGACCACCATAAAAAGCACCCTCGAGGCCTCCTCCACCTTTTCCAAACCCTAGCTACCGCTCTAGCCTGCTCCTCCACCGTCCCCATGTGCACCCATCGCTCCACCGCTCCCCGCCGCCTCCAGTCGCTGTACTTGGTCGATCCCGTAGCTGTCAAACCCTGTCGTCCGCGCTGTCCGCTTCGTCATCGCTCATCGGTCCTCGGCCTCGCCTCCGCCATTGCCACCGATCACCGGAAGACCCCTACCACCGTCAACCCGAGAGCCCCGCCGCTCGAACATCTTCACCGGTCGCTCCCATCTCCACTGCTCATCGCCATTCACACCGGTGAGTTCCCCGTGGTCCCCTGGTTTTGTTCTGCCCCTTGCCGTCGATCACTGGGCTACCTCCTACTGGCGACCATTGGTCCCCGTGTGAGCCCCCGAGTGTAGGAGTCCTCAAACGCGCAAGCCTACAAGCATGGAGGTCCTCGGGCATGTGAGCCCCCGAGCATGAAGGTCTTCGGGCGTGCGCGAGCCCTTAAGTGTGGGATCCACCAGCGCAAATGATCCGAGCCATCGCGGACATCACCTGTTATGCCAGAAAGCACTTCACCCTCACATTTAATGCGTGTCTAGTATGAAATGACCGAAGAGACATTCCAGCCCTAACTAAACCACGCGCAAAGGTGGCCAACGAGCAAAGAAGTGGAACCGTCAGGTTACCTTTATCACCACGGGCACGACGATCGAGGTGGCATCTCAATTGTGGTTATCACGCCCCTTCGTCGTGCGGTAGCCGTGGAGGTATTTAAGCCAATTCATTCACTCCCTAAAACGCACGCCGTTTGTTTGAATCTTTCCCTCTCCAACCATCGGCCCTTCTGCTTTCCTTCTCCTTCATTCATCCATCTGGCTCCTCACCACCCAGGTCGTCACTGCGGCTATGTCGTCTGCTACCGGAAGGCTCGCCGGCTGTTCTTGCTCAAGCCGATGGCTTCCACGAGCCTGCCTCCTTCTCCATCTTCTCCACCACCATTGATGGGGTGGGAGAAATCGAAGATGTCCAAGGACAAGCTGCGGTACCTGATGGTAGTCGGGTTCCTGCCAGAGCGGGTGGTGTCGGGGTGGTGCTCGGTGAATGGGGGTGTTTCCAACACCGAACACCCATGAGATTATCTTATTCAAGTCTTTCCTAGAGCGGGGGCTATGCCTGCCCACGCATCCGTTTCTCCGTGCCCTCCTCTACCACTACCAGATTGCCCTCGGTCACTTCTCGCCCAACTCAGTCCTCCACATCGCTGCCTTTGTGCATTTGTACAAAGCGTATTTGGGAGTGGATCCACACAAGAACCTCTTTCGGTACTATTATATTCTTCGCCACTCGATGGGGAACAACGCGATCGGAGGGGTGACACTCCACCTCTATCCTAGGTGGTCTAGTGAGTATCTGTCGATGCCCATCACCTCTTCGAACAAGGGGTGGAAGGCAGAGTAGTTCTATGGGGCAAACCACCCTCCAGCCCTCGAGGCGGATATCGGCTCCAAACCGGCATCCTTGACAAGCTGGGCCAATCAGTGTTCCTCGACCAACGAGGATTAGGTCCAGGAGCTGGTCGACATGGTGAAGGGGCTTCGGGCGAGTATCTATGAATGCCTATCACCTCTTCAAATAAGGGGTGGAAGGCGGAGTGGTTCTATAGGGCGAACCACCCTCCACCCCTCGAGGCAGACATCGGCCCCAAACAGGCATACCTAACAAGCTAGGCTGATCAGTGTTCCTCAATCGACGAGGATCAGGTCCGGGAGCTGGTCAACATGGTGAAGGGGCTCCGGGCGAGCGAGCAGACGGATCTTCCCACTGCAGGCCCGGGACAAGGCGGCCTACGAGGTGGTTGGGTCCTTCCACCCTCAAGCTCTAGAGCCCAAGTGGATGCCCCGAGCTAAGGTTACAAAATACCTCAACTCCTTCACTAGGAAGCGAAGCTTCTCAGATGATCTCAGGTTCACTGCATACTGAGTCTCGAACCCTAGACCTCGGGTGAGCCGATGCCCTTCTGAACTTTGTTTTTTGCTTCGTTTTGTCCTTTGTTGTTGTCTTGTACTAATGTTTGACCACCCACGTGATGTGATGTGCCTAGCCGTAGGGAAATACTGCATACTTCTCGCAGGCGCTGCTCCCTGAGCATCCTTGAGGGGTCAACCCTCCTCATCGATGGCTGACGACAGGTGTTAATCCATCCCTTCCACTTTCGAAGCAGAAGGGGATTGAACTTAGCGGGTCGAGCAAGCGCTTGAAGCCTACCAAGGTAGGGGTGGACGGAGCCCCTACAATCGACCGACACCGGCTGATCCTCGGTGACGAGGAGCCCAAGGACGAGGAGGATGCAGTAATTTCTGAGGCGGCGCTAGCCTCTCCCCGCGCTGTTTCAATGAAGGTGCCCAAGCGGGTATCTTCAAAATCCTTCTTCCTAACATCAAGGTAAGGTCAGAGTTGGTGTCTATATGCAGCCCTCTTCTCTGTTGCTGATTTGCGTTCATCTCGACCTGCAGGGTAGATGGGGTTGACCTCCCACTGGGACCGATGGTGACCCCATTGCTCCCAGACACATGTACTAGTGTTGAGGCATCGGGTACCGGGAAGGATGTGGCCATGGTGGGCGAGGAAGGTGACGTGTCCCTCATCGATGCAAGTGCCATGGGACCAGTCGTAGCCCCGGGGGGTGAGGACATCGCCGTGGCGCTAGAGGCAATGGTCGATCATCCGGTCATCAAGTCGGTGGCCCCTGTCGAAGGTGCAGCAGTCGAGGAGGAAGTTGCTAATCTCCCTAAAGGTGCTGGCCCGGAGGCTCAGCCCTCTGCCTCGATGGCAGTGGACAGCCTTGAGGCAGAAGCTGGCTCAGGAGCCCTCGACGTGGTGGTCATAGCTCCTGCATCGGTCCTAGGCGTGGTGCCAGCGGCAGCCGCCCCTCTTTTGTCGCAGCTTGCCAACGTAAGTCTCATTTCCCTTTTCAGGTTTGTTTTTGCCTTGGATAACCGTTCTACCAGTTTGCTTATGTTCTGCAGCTATTTCGGGCACAGTACGTGCTAGAAATTGAGGCTCCCCGCCGCGAGCGTGATGACCTCTTGGCCTAGAACACCAAGCTTTTGCAGAGGACTGTCGCGCTGAAGGCCTCCGTGGCTGGTGCCATGGTGACGGCTGAGAATGCCAATCGTTTAGCAGAAGAGGCCGATCGGCAAGCAGCGGCCCTGAGGGCCGCTTTTGAGGAGGCCAATCGCAGCGGTGGCTCTGAGGACCATGGTCGAGGAGGCGAGGAAGGCTGAGGGAGCCACCCGATGGGCCCTCGACATGGCGAAGGAGTCGGTGGAGTCATCTGCGGCCGAGTATCAGAGTAAGCTTTTCCTGGATGGTCACTCCTTTATTATTGTCTTGTCGTCTCTTTGCCTCAATCTTTATCGGTTTTCTGTTTGCAGGGAGGCGTGACCGAGACCGAGCCCCTATCGGGGAGCTTGAGAGTGAAGCAGTCGGGGTTCGCGCTGTGGTCAAGCAAACGTACTCTCTTCTGGTTGAGGATGCTGAGGCGGAGTTCCGGGACAAGCTTGAGGAGTTCGAGACCCAGCTCCGCCTCCTCGTCAACGAGGCGGTGTAGGCTGGGGCTGAACAAGCCTTGGTCTACGTTTGGGCCCAATTCTCGGTGGATGACCTTCGGCTACTAGAGCGCAGAATGCCCGCTGGGGTTACCGAGGAGCAAGCTACGGCACTCTAGCAGAAGGTGTAGGGTGTCGCTGCCGTGATCGCCAGGGATCTCCAATTCCTGCCTCCTCCCGAGAACCCTGCTGCGTCCCCCGAGGCCTAGGACCCTGCCGCATCATCTCCCGAGGACTAAGATCTTGCAGTGTCGTCTCCCGAAGCTCAGGATCTCGTGGCATCACCTCTCGAAGAGTAGTTGTGTATATCCTACATAAAGTATTTAGTAGTGATTAGAAAATAACTATGTGCTTTCGAGAACTTATGGTTCTCTTTTGTGATGAAGTATGGATGGCTTCTTTTGCTATTTGTAATTTTACGTCTTAGCTGCACTTTCACCTCGAGGGACTTTAGGCCATATAGTACTCAGTGTGTGGCCCTTGGGCGACACACACTTACCGACAACAGGCCGAATAAGACCCCGAGGGATTCATAGACTTGTTGTTTTTTACTAATCCTTCGTGTGCCCAAAACAAGATTCCGAGACCCCGGTTAGCCATATTGTCTCGGGTGCGGAGAACTGATGCCGCTTATGCACCGATCCTGACATCAGGCCTCAAGAGTTCTCGAAACTACTTGGGACTTGAAGTTAAGGCTTCAGGACTCGAGTCCCTGAGGGACTTAGCTATTAGTCGGACGCCGAGAGGGCGCAAACGCCAACTCTATTTCGCTCTCCCGATTGCTGACGCCAAACCCAGAGCAAATCAATAGGGGCACAACCGTTTGAGTAGGACGTGTGATGCTTCGCTTTCACCCGCATAGGGCACAAGCCTTAGCGATTTTGGTCAACGAAGGTAAAGAACATGATTTCACTTAGTGAAAAACTTGAACTTTATTTCATATAGGGTAAAGAATACATAGCTGAAAAAAGGAAGGAATGAAGTTCGATTGACGGCATCCGTGACCCTTGACAAAATCGGGAGTGGAGTCGGATCGAAGCCCTGTGATAGTGGCTCGACTCATCGTCATTCCCCATTGGTCCGTCGTCTCTTCGACTTCTGCCTGCTACTCTTCATGCATTATGACGTCCTCGTGGGTCTTCTTGTGCCATACCTTCTTCTGGGTCTAGCGTTTTTGTGGTTAATCCTTCGCGTTGTCCCTCTGGTCCTCGGAGTCACCTCATCCATCGTCTTCCGAGCACTTGAACCTACGCCTATCCTTCCGAGGCCTCCAGTTGTTCTCCCTAGGCCCTCTACGCCGCCGCCTTGTCGATTGGGAGCGGCCGGAGGAGCTAGATCCATGGGTCATGGCGTAATCTTCGGCAGACCTAGACCAAGGCCTAGTGAGTTGTCCGGCGAGGCATCCTCCGGTATGCTCAGGAAAATCCTCTCGATGTCAAGAACATCGAGGAGGTGATTCCCTAAAGCTTTGGCAGAGACATCGGAGGACTTGTTCCGCTACCTGATTAGAGAGCTAACCCAGGGCTAACTCCTGCACGGCGTTAGCCAGGAGCTCCGCAGATCGATCATCCTTCTGTGGGAGGAAAGGATCAAGACTCCGGCTTGATGACCACTCAGAAGTTGGAGCCGAGTCAAAAGGGATCAACCTTCCGAGTGAATCAGCCATGGATGTTGTGTTGCCCAGGACGA
>KE371019.1:525347-535462 GCA_000418225.1 Zizania latifolia
CCCGTGTACCTGAGTCACGCCGATCAGCACCACACCGGATCAACCCTCGCCGCTTCAGCTTCACGCACCCGGATTGGACCGGACGCCTCCGCGACCCCTCTGCCCGGCCGACGCTCGTCCGTGTACCTGAGTCGCACGACAGCTCCATCACGGTCGAGTCTTCTCATCCTTTCCTCCTTCATCCTCATCGTCCAATCTTCATCACCCGGTTGACAAGCACTCATCACCTCATGGTTCATACCATGACTCCTCACATATACATATAAGTATATGAGAGTAAAACAATCATATGTATCATGAAACAATTATTTGCACATTAATACTATGCTTGGAACTTTACAAAAGATATTAATACCAATTCATAAATAAGATACCAATAGCAATATCAATATTGGACTATGCTTGCAAACTTAGAAATTCTCTATTTCTTCCCCAATACTCTACATATCACATCAAAGATGTGATGCCGTTTATGTTGTGATACTATTTCTCCCCTTTGGCATCAAGCACCAAAAAGAATAATGAAGCTCAACAAGATTATTAATATAAATGATATACTTCATTCTTAGCCAAAGAATATCAAGAAGACAAAAGTAAAATAGATATGTAATAGACTACATAAGTCTTTATATACCTAAAGGAGATAGCTTAAAAGTAGAGACCCAATAAATATACTTAAAAAACATGGATCAGTACTTTGAAGTTGCATAATATATCATGAACTCCCCCTAAGCATGTGCATAATTATCATGGAAATAAGAAACAAATGCACACATATATTTTTAAGGATAAAAGGAGTTCATCCAATATTATGGGTCAATTATTTGAAATTTAGGGTAATAAGACAATAATATTAAATCATACCTTGAAGCACTCCTTGACCCGTCATGAGACTAAAATTAATGACTCAATAAAAGTATTAGTCTCAAGATCAAATGCTATAGAATATTTTCTCCTGAAGGTGTGCACATATATAGATGGACATTATAAATATATATACATTCTTATGTTAATTGAAATGAAGAAAATTTGTCTATATTGAATTCGTAATTAAACAAAGAATTTTAAGGACATTGGATACAAATTCTAAGTGTGTACCTTTTGGTAGCTTCATCTTTTCAACAAATAAGACTATATAAAATAAGACTTCAATAAAAGCATTAGTCTCATAAGTTATAGAATAAACTCCTCCTTAAGGTGCGCATATATAAAAGCTAGCACGATATATACATATGCACTTTATTCAATATAAAGTACATAAGGAGGTTTATACTATAACATGGTTCAAGGAATAAATATAAAACATGAGAGATATGAAATCATGTATTGTATATCAATTGAACAATTTAAGCACTAAACATATAAAGAATGTATCCATGAGTCATATAAACTAATACATTTGATAACATGAGTATATGAAAGATATTAGACAAAACTCATAAATTCAACTATACCACCAAAAGAGATTTATTCAAATATAGCTTGGCAAATCATAAATAGAAGATAGTTGAAATAACTCACGGTGCTTAGCTATCTTCTCATGGTTTCTAACTCATTGTATGATTGCCATGAAGCTAAAACTCCCTTTCAATTCATTTGTATTCTCTTCTTTCTTGCTCTTTGATTTTATCAAGAAGGTGATATTGTCCTCTTTTACTTTGACTTGCTTTGGTCCCAATCATAATATCAATTAAACTGATAGTAGTTGAGAAAACCATATTGAAGGGGCCTTTACTCATATATAAGGATATTTTAGCTAATTTGAAAGAACTTGGGATAGCCTTGATACAACTCATAGAGAAGAGAAAGCATTAAAATCATAAAGGAGAGTTTCACAAATATGATCCTTTTGATATGGAAAGCAAGTGAATCATTGATTCATGAAACTTTATAACATAGACTAAATTTGAATTCCCTCTTAAGCAGTACACACATATGATAGAAGATGAATAAATTATATGCACCATTTAATATTTATGTCAAGTGAGGGAATTTAAGCTATATCGAGCAAGTAAGCTATGTAAATAAGTAATGATATACGTGAATAAATCATTTACCTTTTGATGATTTTACTGATTGAAAGTGTAGCACAACTTCAAGAAGTATTTGCTTCCTTTACGAGACTTAATAAGAAACTCTTACTTTAAGTGGAGGGTTTTGAAATTGTATGAATTATTACTTCACTTAACTTGATCTTGATTCTTTACACTTGACATTCATTTGCATCTTCACATGTGAACCAAGTGTGAGAATCCTATCTTGATTATTGTTTAAGACCTATTTGATTTGAATCATATTTGTATGCTCTTTTCACCAACAATCGCACTTTGTTGTTTTTAAAGATCTTGTTGTATAGTCATCATCCAATTTCAATCCTCAAGAGATTTGTCCTTCCATCTCTTTCTAAAAAGTCTTCATGAATATTATTGGATGAGAGGTCTTTTGAACACTTTGATGAACTATTAGATGTTGCACTTGTGATGGTGGTTCAACTTTAACTTCTTCAATATCACAAAGATTATTGGTGAAGTCTTGTTAATCTTGAGATTCTTCGGTTTAAAGCCGGAAACTTTAAACTCTCTTCCATCACTAAGTATTTACTGCATACACCATATAAAAGATTTTGCTCCTTTTGAGAGCCGTTAGTTTTACCATATTCAACATATAATTCTTTTATAATCTCTATCAACATATATATGTTCATTATTATTTAAGTTCTTGTGATAATAACATGTACACTAAAAGAGCATGACCATGGAGATATAATGATATATGAAAATAACACATAATTTCTATGTCATAATGTATTCCATGCATAATGTACAATTAAACATATGTCTATGGCTCCATGTTGTGAAAGATAAAAATCAAATGATAATATGAAGTAAAGCATCATAAAAGCATTATGATAAACTATATTCATCCTACATTTGTTAACAAGATAATGTTTACTAGAGAGCTATTAAAAACATAACAATACACAAAGTATGAAATTTAATTAAATTGATCTAGCCACCTTTGAATTATTGACAATTATAACAAGGTTAAGTGGCTACATAGCTCAAAGAAATAATTGTTACCGAGATGTCATTGAAGATTGAGAAGTTGCAATAATCATTGCTCTTGGATCTTTTATATATATCATATAAAATTCAATTTGAGAAAGTCTTGAGTTAAGATATATATTATGTTTATTCTCAAATAAGTCAAGTTTTCAATGCATCTCCATGCTCCTATTAGGAAGTTTAAGCACTTTTTGGTACCTAAGCTATGATGAGTCCTTGAACATTAGTCACAAGAGATTTAGGCTTCTAAATAGATTTTGAGCTAGTATGTGGTGAACTAATCACCTTATTAGCACAAGTTCTATTTTTACCGTTCCTAAGTAAATCATGATCGAATGAGGAGTTTGGCTTAAGAAGGTACCCATGGGATATTTCTTACTGATATGTCCCTTTGCATGGTAATTGTACCAAAGTCGATTCTTGACATTATATGGTGTCTTCTTCACCTCATCTTGCATCTTATTTGTTACCTTGCTGGTGAGACTATTACTTGATGACTTATATTGATCTTCATTTTTTATGTACGGACATGAAGCAATTTCATGACCCTTCTCGTGACATCCATAGCACTTCCTAATACCTTTTTTGTTCTCTTTCTTAGAAGTTTTGCCTTGTCATAAACCATATTGGGACACATAGAGGAATAGTGTCCCATGTTTGAGCACTTGAAGCACTTCACATGAGCAAATTTATTTTTCTTTTGTTGACTCTTGCTCATGTCTCTTTCTTCTTTTTTCAAAGAATAATCTTTCAAACGATGACCATTTCTCTTGCACTTGAAGCAAGTGATGAGAGTATTTTGCTTCTTTTATTTTTGTCTCTTGTCTTTTGTATTCTTGGACTTAATATTCTTGTTCAAGTTTAATTTACTTTAAGTCCATGACCCATGTGCTTCTCTTTTTCACATAAACAATCTAAGTCACGTCTAGTGCCCGGGAAAATATTTGCTTGAGAGCAACAAGGGTTAGCACAAGTAAAGTTAACATGAACTTGAGGCTCAGAAGATTTTACCATTGCAATAATTACCACTTGAGTTATTTCTAACATGGCATAAGAATCTATAAGATTTTTATGCGTGCACAAGAGCCCATCATGATTTTCTTGTAGGTCCACATGCTTGTTAGTAAGCTCATCAAGTTGAGCCTTTAGCTCAATAACTTCATTATCTAAAAGTGCTACACAAGAATTAGAGTTAGTAGCACAAATACTTTCAACAAGATAATCATGTTTAATTTTTAGTTTCTCATAACTATCAACCAATGATATATGAGACCTTTCAAACTTACTGTGCTCACTTGTTAAGGACTTTAGTTGTTTAATTTTGTTAACAAGGCACTTCTCTTGTCTCTCAAGAATTTCCTCTGGGCCTTCAATGGTAGTCATGAGTTTGGTTATTTTAGACATATCCTTTTTGTTCAAATGATCAAACCCAAAATTATTTCTAGAGATACCATCGTCACAATCATTCTCACTTACTATTATTTTTTTACCTTTTTCCACAAGGCATATTTACGTGTCGAAGTGAGAAAATGAAGATCTTGGAGAAGATGACTCTTCACTTGACCGATGCCGCTTATATTCTTCTTTTTCCTTCAAAATATTAGTTTCACAAGCACAATTGGAAGTAGAAGTATGACAATGTGAATAATTATTTATATCATCATTAGATATTGATAATTTATTACTAGATGATATGAAATGGTCAACAATACATGTGGGTATGCATGTTTCATTTCTATTGTTGTTGGAGTTTAAAGAAAGAATTTCATGATCGTCAACCTTACTCACCGTTTCATTACCTTGTGTGGAATCACATATTGGTAAGGAGGTTGATGTAGAAATATCATCTTGACTATTTGAAATAATCGTTTCAGACTTTTCATCATCGCATTTAGACTTGTCATATATTTCCTTAATTGTAGTCCATATGAGATTAGCATTCTCAAGCAGCATGATGAATTCAACTACATCATCACTTATAGAACTCAACAAAACATTAGTAGCTTGAGCATTAAGATGTATGCATTTTTCTTCCTCTTCGGATGATAGCAATTTATCACTAGGAGGAGAAATACTCACATCTAGAATTCGCTCTATTTAAGAACCTATGATTCTAAAGATATTATGCATGCACATACTCTAAGATAAATAATTTGAGTCATCTAGCAAAAGAGGTTCTATAAACATCTCACCACCCATCAACATCCTTACTCTCAAGGCGGTGAAGCCCCAAATGAGAGACCTTGCTCTGATACCAATTGGAAGGACACTGATGTCGCCTAGGGGAGGGTGAATAGGCATTCCTAAAAAATTCTTCAACAAGAAATGTTAAAGCTCTCGAAATGTCCGATTTATTCTGGAACATCCGAGGTCTAGATGTTTCGGGATGAGTCGAAAGTTTCGGGGTCCAAAACTTTCGGTTCTAACTGGATATTATGAGAACAACAAGAAATACATAAAGTCGATCCTTTAAGAATTTTTATAGCAATTCTATAAGAATAGAAAGTAAGCATAAGTTGTTAGGAGTATGTCTATGCAAGAAAAAATAGATCCCTAGGGTAGATTTAGAGATCAGGCTAAAACAAGCAATAAACATAATTAACCGATAAACTTTAGATCTAGGAGCCCCTAATGAGTTCTAGTTCAAACCAATTGTTCTTGTAAGTTCTAATAGGTATTATAAAGTTATCTCATTCATCAATTGTAATCAAACAAGCACGAGCACATAGATCGAGCTAAAACATATATGAATATGATAACCTAGCTCATAAACATGAAGAATAAGTAAATAAACAAATGAGACACATGATTTGTTTTCCGAAGTTCGGATCTACCGATCCTACGTCTCCGTTGAGAGGCTCTAAAAGACCAGGTCTCTTTCAACCATTTTCCTCACTAAGCAACCACTAGGGTCTTGCTTGGGTTTCACTAGAGCTACCTCTTCTCTTACAGAGGTGAGATAGAACCTTTACAAACTTTTTTAGGCACACCACAATCCTTGGTTGTTCACGGGCGACGCCTTGCCATCTAGGAGACCTCAATCTCCAAGAGTAATAGACACAATAATCGATTTGCTTGCTATGAACTCAAGTGCTCAAAGATTGGAATGAATCTCACCCACTCTTTTTCACAAATCTCTCAGCCCAACTCACTAATCTTCACTAGGGGTCCGTTTGGTTTGACGGCTAGGATGGATTGGATGATCCTATTCACTGATTTATGGATGGGATGATCCTATCTTGTTGTTTGGTTTGATGGATTGGGCGATCCAATTTTTTGTTTGGTTGATGGGATGAAGGGTGGATGAGATAATTCAATTTTTTATTTGGTTTGATGAATTGAATAGAGAGGTGTATATGGTGACCTATTTAGTTTCAACGGGTAAGTTTACCCCTATTGTTCAAACATATATGTGTTGGTTTGCTTTGTATTAAACTGAGCATATATCTAGAAAATGATTATAACTCAAGCACTACACACAACACTACATATGAAGAACAATGAAAACATGCTTAAACTTGCACCATGACTATTACGTATATTAGAATAAATCCATTACATAGAAGTAGCAAGGGACATAAACATTACAGATTTTGTCCCATTACACATAGTTACCAAAGTAGTCTAGCTATCAACATCCAAAAGATAGCATCCAGATGCCCATTACAATTTATGTCCCATTACATATCGACTGACATGGCAAAGTTCAGACCACTGACAAGGTTTTCATCACATCGACGGTAGCAGAGTTCACACTTCACAAACGTGAACCTAGCTGCCAGAATCCATCGAGCTCTTCATACACAGTAGTTGAATTTATGATAGTTTTGTTCAGATTAACGGCTAGGAGATGGTTTTTACAGGGATAAGTGTCATTTGTGTCTAAACAATTGAAGGAGGAGCATTTCAACCTTCAGGGATTTCAGTATCTATTGACATTTGACAATATCAAGTTGGCATAAGTTCTAGAGTAACGACTTGATCTCATCTATTAAGGTACACATGGAGGCACGGAAAATTGTATTTGGGGTGTTGGATTTCCAACTTATGAAAATTGTATTCCAAAGAGTTAGAGTATTGGACGTGTAATACCTGATGGATGCCACAGAAATGTTGTCATCATTTTCCAAGACTACAGTATATAACTCCTTGTAATCCAAATGAACAAAATCAGACTTGGAAAAGAAATACAAAGGTGTAAATGAATGCCTGAAAATCCAGGGAAATAAAACAACAAAATAAATTGCAAACACCATTAATCATGTTAAGAGGAAAATAGATTAATATGGAAAGGACATGGTCAGTCTCACCTCCAGTTATACAGGGATTATATCAATTCCTGTGAACGGGCGGCGCGGCTGGACGAGTGAACAGCGGCGCGGCTGGGCACGAGTGAACAGGCAGCATTTGCTAGGCGAGACGGGCGACGCTGGCTGGCGAGGGAACGAGCGGCGCCCTGGCTAGCGAGGGAACGGGCGACGCAAGCTGGGGGCGAGACGGGCGGTGCGTCGACGAGCACGACGGGGCAGAGGGCGACCAGATCTGGAGAGGGGAGGGGAAAAGCCGAGAGGAAAGAAAGGGAGAGGGTGAGCAGAACTTCACGCGCACAGAAAGATGGATGCGGGCAGCACCATCCAGCATTTTTTTCTAGCTTCTCTCATCCAGGATCTGTGAGGAATATTCCATTGAGTGGCCACCCCATCCCTAGCTGCCCTTCAACCAAACAGATGAAAAATAGGATATGGACATCCCATCCATGGATATCCCATGAACCAAATAGACCCTAGATCTAACCAAATGTGGAGTGGGATGAACTTTAGAGCCTTTTGAATCTTGGGAGAAATAGGGGTGTTGAGCTCTCTCTCAAAAGAGAGATGGAGGGTTTATATAGCCCTCACCCTTGGGCTAGCCGTTGGGAGCAAAAGTTACAGGAAAACTGGAACTTTCGGACCTTTCTAGAGGTTTCGAGCCGAAACAGAATGATAATCTCGGAACATCCGGTTCAGTCCAGACGTTCTAGGCCTGGAGATCCCGGATGTTCCAGATAGAACCGGAACATCCAAAATTCCTGGCAGCACTCTAGAAAAAAGGTCAAACTTTTGACTCCGAAGTCTGGTTTTAATGATCTTGGATATTTTGGAAAGCTTATTCAAAGGGTTATCCAACCTAACAAAGAACAAGACTTAAAACCCCAAGAAGAAAAGATTATGGCTTTAGTTTTATCTCAAGATATCAATGGGATATATCACTTTGAGCACTAAGACATATACAAGCACATCAACTTTGTATCCCTCTTTGAATAAGTGGTGCGGATCACCCGTAGTTTCTTATAGACTTACAAGGTTCATCGGTGTAAAATTTATACTTGCTCTTCACCATCGTATTAGTCCTTCGGCGTCAAGTCTATGCTTGCTCTTCACCCTTGCATGGTCCCTCGTAGCCGACTATCACTTGCCCTTCACCGTCTTGTCATAGAAAACTACTCCGTATCCTACATCTTCAATAAGTTCACTAAATTCTCATTAACCAATGATATAAATCACTTTACACTTCATGATACTCAAGTTCTTGTCAATCGTCAACTTTAGCTTGTATTTTCCATGTCCATCAATATATACATAACAAGCTTTTATGAACCATCTTCATGATTAATATTCCACTTAATTCTCAATATATAATCAATGGTATAAATCACTTTGTCCTTCATGATTCTTAGCTTCTTGTCAATCATCAACTTTAGCATGCATTTATCATATCCATCAATATATACTTAACAAGCTTCTATAAATCATTTTCATTGTCATGTCGTTTGAGATCCATCAATCAATGGTGTTATTTCATTAAATTCAAGGAAGATTGATCCAAAGAACTTTGATCAAAACTTCCGGTTTAATATGACTTAAAATGCTACCAATCTTCATGATTAACATTTTACTTGTTGATTCTCAACACATGAGCAATCAACCTTTTTGCTTGACGCCAGAACATAACCTAATACACAAACTCATGAAAATAGTTAGTCTCAACATCTGTTGTCATGAATCACCAAAACTCAATATAACTTAAGGACTGAGATCATTAAATTCAAGGGAGATTAATCTAAAGACCTTTTATCAAAACTTCCGATTTAATATGACTTGAAATACTACTAATCTTCATGATTAATATTTTACTTGTTGATTCTCAACACATGAGTAATCAACATTTTTGCTTGATGCCAGAACATAACCTAATACCCAAACTCATGAAAATAGTTAGTCCCAACATCCGTTGTCATGAATCACCAAAACTCAATATAACTCAAGGACTGGGATCTTTCACATACGTGAGAGCAAAATATTTCACCTCTCTATTTTAAATGTTTCACCCTTCTATTTTAAATGTTTCACCCTTTTATTTCAAACGTTTTTCACTCTTTTTATTTTGAATGTTTCACCTATTGAAATCAAATGTTTCACCAGTTGAAGTGAATGTTTCAGCAGTTGAAGATAAATATTTTACCTGTTATAGTAGTTGGAACTCAATGTTTTATACGTGAGAGCAAAATGTTTCATCATTTTATTTTAAATGTTTCACCCTTCTGTTTTAAATGTTTCACCCTTTTATTTCAAATGTTTTTTCACTCTTTTTATTTTAAATGTTTCACCTGTTAAAGACGAATGTTTCACCAGTTAAAGATAAATATTTTAGCAGTTGAAGATAAATGTTTCATTCTTTCTATTTAAGATGGTTCATTGAAATTTCAGTGAAACAGTTAAAACATCCGTACAAAACTATTAAAACATCTGTCCGATTTTTGGACTCCTTCCAGACGTCCGGACGGTAGTCATCGCCTTAGTAAGCTGCTAACCAATACAATTTCTCTAACAATTTTCTTCATTAGTATTTCTTAGAAAAAATTTCTAATCAATATTTTAACTTTTTAATATTTAATTTATTTATTTGTGCTGGCAAATAATTGTTCTAAACTTAGTTTTATATATAATCCAACCGGAATTCAAGACAGGGCCTGCAGAAAAATATGTATATACTGAGGAGCCATGGTGTATA
>KE371019.1:541128-567694 GCA_000418225.1 Zizania latifolia
CGGAGTCTCGATCCCTTTCTCCCACGGAAGGATGATCGAGCTACAGAGCGCCTGGTCAACACCGTGCAAGAGATGGCTCTAGGCCAGCTCTCCGATTAGGTACCTGAACAAGTCATCCGACGTCTCCGTCAGGGCTTCGGGGAGTCACCTTCTCGAGGCTCTCGACGTCGGGAGGACTTTCTTGAGCATGCCGGAGGCCACCTCACCGGACGACTCACTAAGACCTGGTCTGGGTCAGCCGAAGATTATGTCATGGCTCCTAGATCTAGTTTCTCTCGCCGCACCAAGTCGACGAGGCAGCGACGCAGAGGGTCTAGGGAGAACAACTGGAGGTCTCAAAAGGACAGACGTAGATTCGAGCGCTCGAAAGAGGATGGACGAGACGATGCCAAGGACCGGAGGGACAACGCGAAGGATCGACCACGAAAGCGCTAGACCCGAAGAAAAGTTGGCATAAGAAGACCCACGAGGACATCATAATGCACGAAGAGTAGCAGGCTAAAGCCGAAGAGACGACGGACCGGTAGGGAACGACGACAAGTCGAGCCACTATCAAAGTGCTTCGATCTGACTCCACTCCCAATTTTGTCAAGGGTCACGAATGCCGTCAACCGAACTTCCTCCTTTTTTAGCTATGTACTCTCAACCTCGTATGGAATAAAGTTCAAGTTTTTCGCTAAGTGAAATCATGTTCTTTGTCTTCGTTGACCACAATCGCTAAGGCTCGGGCCCTGTAAGGGTCAAAGCAAAGTGTCACGCGTCTAGCTCAAACGATTGTGCCCCTATGGATTTGCTTTAGGTTTGGTGTTAGCAACCAGGCGAGCAAAAAAAGTTGGCGTTTATGCCCTCTCGGCGTCCGACTAATAGCCAAGTCCCTTGGAGGTTCGAGTCCTAAAGCCTTAACTTTAAGTCCCAAGCGGTTTCGAGAACTCGTGATGCTTGATGTCAGGATAAGTGCATAAGCGGCATCAGTTCCCCGCACCTAAGACTATATGGCTATACCAGGGCTTGGAATCTCGCTTCGGGCATGTGAAGGATTAGTAAAAACAACAAATCTGTGAATCCCTTGAGGTCTTGTTCGACCTGATGTCGGTAAGCATGTGTGTAGCCCAAGGGCCACACGCTGAGTACTATATGGCCTAAAGTCCCTCGAGGTGAAAATGCAGCTAAGATGTAAAATTGCAAACGACGAAAGAAGCTATCCATACTTCATAAAAAAAGAACCATAAGTTTTTAAAAGCGTGGAGTTGTTTTCTAATCACTACTAAACATCTGATGCAAGATATACATAACTACTCTCCGAGAGATGACGTTGAGGGATCTCGAGCTTTGGGAGATGACGCTGTAGGATCTTGGGCTTCAGGAGACGATGCGATCGGGTCATGGGCCTCGGGTGACGCGGCAGGGTTCTCGGGAGGAGGCAGGAATTGGAGATCTCTAGCGATCACGGTAGCGATGCCCTCCACCTCCTGCTGGAGCGCCGCAGCTTGCTCCTCAGTAACCCCAGCAGGCATTCCACGCTCTAGCAACTGAAGGTCATCCATCAGAAAGTGGGTCTGAACATAGACCAAGGCCTATTCGGCCCTAGACTTCACCGCCTCATCGATGAGGAGGCGGAGCTGGGTCTCGAACCCCTCGAGTTTGTCCCAGAACTCTCCGTCGGCGTCCTTGACCAGAAGCGAGTATGCACGCTCGACCATTGTGCGGACCTCGACCGCTTCACCCTCGAGCTCTCCGATTCGAGCCCGGTCCCGGTCATGCCTCCTTGCAAACAAAAGACCGATGAAGATTAAGGTAAAGATACGACAAGACAATAATAAAGGAGTAACCACACGGAAAAAGCTTACTCTGATACTCAGCTGCTGACAACTCTACCGACTCCTTCGTCGCGTCGAGGGCTCGCCGGGTGTCTCTCTCAGTCTCCCTCGCCTCCTCGACCGCGGTCCTTAGAGCCGCTGCTAGGAGATCGGCCTCCTCTTCCAAATGAGTGGCATTCTCGGCCGTCACTGCAGCACCGACAATGGAGGTCTCCGCCGCGATAGCCCTCTACAATAGCTTGACGTTCTAGGCCAGGAGATCATCACGCTCGCAGCGGAGAGCTTCAATCTCCGGTGCATACTTTGCCTGGAACAGCTGCAGAACACAAGCACATTGTCAAAATAGTGATCCAAGATAAAGACAACCCGAAAGGAGAGGCAGGAATTACATCGGCGAGCGGCGATAAAAGAGGGGCGACTGCCCTCAGCACCATGCTTGCAGCCGACACAGCAGCTGCGAGTCATCAAGCTTTTAGCATATTTTTCTTGCTTTCGACGTCCCAAGCCTTCTTGATTGCGTCGTATTGTAAGATTCACCATCATAGTATACACCAAAACACTGAACGTAGGGCTATTATCCTCCGGGAGATCTGAACCAGTATAAACCTTGGCTCTTGTGTTCTAGAGTCGACCATCGGGTTCAAAGACGTTGCGCTTCCCTTACACACATCTAATCACCACCTCGGGTACCCCCTTGGGTGAATTGATCGGTGATTCACCGACACTTAGGTAACTGTCCATAATTAAAATATATCGTAAGATACCACAGTTATAAGGTTAATTTTCTTAAACACTAAGTACAAATTAAGGTTCTTGTGATTCTACTTCTACCTCCCATAACGAAAAGTAATTAACTTGACAGTGCCATAAACATGCAGAAATGCATGCCCATATCCCTTTATCTGCTCAGCATTGAACTTTTCAATAAATTAATCCTTTATCAGAGAATTTGTAATTTTGTCCTATATAAATCAGAGTACTTTATAAAAATATAAAGTCCACTCAAAGAGCAATTAATCATTCACATTCTGAGCCTCCTTCGTCAGACAGCTTCAGCTTCTTGTGCTTGCAAGCTGTAAGGGTGATATAATAGACAGTTTTGGTTCATTACAGCAAAAAGGGGTGACCATGGTAGGAGAACCAAACAAAGATTTCAGGCAATGTTGTTCGTACATAGCCTCCCTGCAACGTTTGCAGCTAGCATGCCAGTGTCCAGCATTGTACATGACTGGCCTTCACATTTCAAAGTTCCGTAGCGAACCAAAAATATATAGACTCTATTAAATATGAAGGAACATATTAGTGTTTAGATTTAATCATATACAATTCAAAGACATCGATTATTATTTGCTAATTAGATAAAAAAGCAAGCCTACGAAGGAGGCAATTAACCCACATAACCTTCGTAGCAGTACATAATAATATATAACCTAAAACCTAAAACTTAACTTATTATACTTTAAATTTAAATTTATAAAGACCAAATACGCCCGTCCTGCTCACCTTCCTCGAGGCCAGCCCTGCATAGACACTGCCGTGATGTTATCAGGCCTCAAAATTTTGAGTCCAAGTTCCCCTAATGGCACCCTATAAAAGGCCAAGGACATGTGTACACCGTTAACATGTAGAATAATGCAATGTTTTATTGCCTTTTGTTTTTCTGTTCGTGAAGTGAAATTGCAAACTCTCTGCTAGCATACATTACAACATGAAAAGGCTGAACGCAGTGGTGACCCTAGGATTTTACCACTAGGTATACTATATTAAAAAATTTATACGTAATTCGGTAAAATATAAATAGTTAAAACATTATGATAGTAGTCTTAAGTATGAAACAAAGAGAAACTTACAATATTACTTGTCTGTCTTTTGTAGCCGTCGCTTTCTAAAGGACATGAAAGTCTCGATTATATTATCTTCATCCACTTTAAAGAAAATATCCCACTCAATAAACGTGACTAGACAATCATCCAAAAGACTCTCAGCCATCTTATTTCTTAGCTTTGTTTTTACTAAAACCATTGCAGAAAATACTCTTTCAACACTTGCCGTTGCCACTAGCAGAAGCAAAACCAATTTGAGAAGCATATAAGCCATATCATACACTTGACGTCTCTTTGTTTCAACAAACTTAACTGAGAGATCAACAATATTGTCTATATCTTTAAAGCTATCAGCTTGTCTCATATCGTCAATATAATTACTAAGTTGTAATTCAAGTTTGAGTAAGTAATTGCTCGAGAACTCTTTAGGGTAGAACTCGGCTAGTCTGCATACCTTCTGTGCATCAAAAGAAGCAAATGAGTTCGAATGATTGAAGGCCGACATACAAGAGAGCAGCTCTATATTAACCCCAACAAACCGATTAACAAGCTTTTATCTAATTTGATCAATGACACCAATATATACTTCTCTTCTAAAGTGATTACCATTTATTTGCTTTCGAGAACGTGCAAACCTTGCTGATTTTTCATAAGACACATAATCACTATCCATAGCAGGAACTTCAACATCATGTTTATCACAAAATGAAGTGACCCTCTCAAGGAACTGATTCCAACCATCAGATCTCAATTGTTGCATTCTGTTCTTTGCCACATTAACAAGTGAGATTACATTAAGAATATCTTGTTTACTTCTTTGCAAACACTCGGATAATTCATTTGTGTATCCAAGAATAACAAACATCAAGTGTGTAAAAAACAAACTTAAAAGTCTCAAATGCTCCAAGCACAAAATATATTTTTTGTCTAATTAGCATTATGTGCAGTATCATCACTAAGTTATATGAGTACAACGTGGATTGTGGAATACATGATAATGATGTTGGATATAATTTTGTAATGAGAGCCCCACCGAGTCTCACCAGGCCTAGGCAAATTCATCTCTTGATTCAATCCACTGCCAGATTCAAGTTGTTCTTGAGCTTGAGCTTGTTGTTCTGCCGTAGTTTCAACCGGAGATGGGAAAGAATTTGAAGCAGCACTAGCCACCTTCTTGGCTGCATGTTTCTGAAAAAGAGATGCAATGTCTCCATTCCTCTTCATAACTAAACAATTCTGATAAACAATGTTGATAAGTTGCAAATTTATCAGCAAAATATAATAAAATTAATCTAAAACAAATTAAACTATAAATAAATAAATTAAAATTTAGAAGTACTACTTAGATTATGAATTCCTAATTAAAATTAAAAACTACTACCTATATTGGTGATTTCTCACCGCGTGGCTTGTGCAATTGTACAGGGAAAACTAATTAGGTAAATAGTGTTTGTGTTGGCCGGCTGGATGAGGCAAGGCAATTACCTGTGGTCTTTGTGGATGCAGCGCCCTCATATGCAGCGGTGGACCCACGGTGAACAGGACGAAGCGTGGAGCAGCCTGCTAGCCATGTAGCCGCTATACGAGTGGGCGGCCAGGACCCACGGTGAACAGCGAGAACAGGACGAGGCTGCTTGAGAGATTCTTAGGATCGTCCAGGGGAGAGAGAATGCAACAAAAATAGAAAATTTTGACTGAATCACGGAAGTCACGGAACCAGCGCATACCTATACCCCTTACTGTGGGTTGGGGCTCAGGGTATGCCATGGCCTACCCGGCATACCCTGTCGGTCCACCCCTGACTAAACACGAAGGCATGAAAATAGCTATGTGATACCAGAAAAGAGCAGTTGAGCCAACACGCTTTTAGCCCAAAAAGCAAGACTGATCTTGATGTCAACAACATGAGTGAGGTTTTGAACAAGTATATCCTTGGATTACAAGGGAAAAGCCAATTTTCACGATGAAGTACATAAAACAAGGTTGATGAGTAGGATCATGCATTTGAAGAGGGAAGGTGGTGAAGGTTACTAGGGCATAGCCAGAAGCAGTATAGGTAGACCCAGAACTACCTCTGTTAAGACTCCAGTAGGCCTAATTTCGCGTCTACGCCAATAGCCCAACAGGCAACAATCAACTCCGCTAGCCCTCTTGCAGTCACTGACTCGCCCGTACTCACACGGTGTGCCATCCACCAAATCCCCAGCGGCCCGCCATGTCACCCATCCCTCGTCGCGCCACCCAGCGGCCGCCACCCCATTGTTAGTGATATACTCTAGAGATAACATGGAAATTAGGGTTGGATAACGAGCCAGCTCGACTCATTATAGCTCGTTATGTTAATGAGCTAGCTCAGCTCAGCTCATTAACATAACAAGTAGAAAACCTAACTTGGCTTGGCTCGGTCCAGCTCGCGAGCTAGCTCATTTAGCTCACAAGCCAACTCTTTAAAAGATGATTAAATAATAAATATTCATATAATCACATATCAAACATTAAAATATGAAATAAATAGAATGCATAAGGTTTCAAAAATTCAAACATCCATAGTTCCATCACTATTTCTTTGATTCCATCAATCCATCACACATATTATTTGTTTCATACTTCCATATGATAATGCTATATGCCATAATAATAAACTTATAATAACAAGTTACCAAATAATAACTAGGCACTAATAAATAAATTATAAAGCCATGAGTCTTAAACTTTCAGATAGCGTTTTGTTGTTACTTAGTGGGTTAGCCTGACTACTTGTGCTGAGCTCATTAAGCTCACGAGCAGCTCACGAGTCAGCTCGAACTCACTCGTTATACTAACGAGCTAAAACACCTACTCAGCTCATTAGGAAATTAGAACGAGCCGAGCTGAGCGAGCTAACGAGTTGTGAGTTTTTTTAACAGCCCTAATGGAGATATTGTATACGACATACCATATTTATAAAATATTGTTTTGTTCCATGGAATAGACATTATTACTATGGATCAATGAATATGTGACTTATTCATGAGACTCCTAATATCGAACGTTGATGTTTCTAGAAGATTACTGATCATATGTCATATAAGGAACAAATATGATTATAAGATCAACATATATATATTGATTGATGATCATATCTTATGGATCATGATATAGAGATACCAAATCAATAATATGGACATATGTTAGAGAACATATGCTAAATAGATCCACTATGAGGCATTGTTGATATTTGATATGTCATCAGTTGGTATTAAGTAGTGTTTATGTAAAGTCCTTATACTTAAGATCATCATGATTCCCAACATACGTAGTAGTTTATTTTGAGTCTACTAAACGCTACTCTGTAATTAGGTAGTTATAAAAGTAGTCTTCAAATTTGCTGTGAAACATATAGTGGGATGTGAGTGATTAAGATAAAATTTGCCCCTTCTAGTAAATGGGAGAGATATCTCTAGGGCCCTCGATGTAATGGATTATAGAAGTGTATGGCCATATCAAGGTGATTGAAGAGTCAATTATGAGTTTATAATCTAGTACGAGATTGAGCTAAGAAGATGATGACATAATAAGTTTCATCTCGAGCTCAATCGGTATCATGAGGCAAAAGGATTTGAACATGAGAACATTATATATTCAGTCAGTATGATATTTACGTATATTTAGATTAATATGCTTTGCTAGAAGCCACTATTAACTGAGTAATCATAAATAAGTTTTCGGATGCAACCAAGTATAAGTGAACCTACAGGGTTGCACACTTAACGGGTTGGGACATCTACTTGAATTGGATTTAAGTTTAGCTCAGTTTAGATAGAGATCTTTATTTAGATAGAGATCCGAGTATACTCTTATTGGGCCTAGAGAGACCCAAGTCAGGACATCTATATATATGAGGGCGAGGGGCTCACGGTGGGATATGCATATGCACTCACGTATTTTCTGTTAGCCACCTTTTGCAAACCCTAGCCTCCACTTTTTTCGAGCCAAACCCTAGCCGACCATGAGTGCTACTATACTTTCGATCGGTGTTCTACCCTTAGATGTGTGGATACCGGTAGAGGCAATGCTTTTTTGTGGTGCTAATCGGATCATCTCAACTTGGCGTGGAGTAGATCACACATGTAGGAGGCAATCTGATCGACTACTTCCACTACTATCTCGACGCGCGTGAGTTGGACAGGCTTCTCTAACTCTCCCTCCGCTGCTCTACGTGTTTAGTGGTAACAATCTATGGTCCCTCTCTCGCATGATGTCCTAGTGTGCGCGGTAGAAAATTTTTATTTTTCGCTATCGAAGCCTACTCGTACTCTTACACCCGCCATCGTCGTTCTCTAGATCTGGCACGTGGTCTACCTAGTGCACTATGATAGTGCGACCTACGTGGCTGTCGGCTGAGCCAGCGCCCTTGCCCCATGGCGGTGTGACCCTCGCCCGTGCGGTCATGCCTGGCACCCAACACGGTGGCGCCTACGTCAGTGGCCGGTGCCACGGTGTGCCTACTGGGTGCAGCGCCCTGCGCTAGTGCGTCGGTGCGCCCTTGCCTCTGTGCCTCACTGCCTAGCGCCTGTCGATCTGGCTGGCACCCGACTGCACCCAATTTTGGCATTCCCCCAAGCCCTAGCACGACAGCGCTAATTATGGAAGATCCTCACGTTTTACTCGGAACAAGAACAAACAAATGCGATCATTTTAGAAGAGAAGTATATATTGGTGTTATTGATAAAATCAGTCAAAGAGCTTGATAATAGATTTGATGAGGTTAATATGGAGTTGCTTGTTTGCATGTCAGCCTTAAATCCATCCAACTCATTTGCCTCTTATGATACACAAAAGATACTTAGACTTGCTAAGGTTTATCCTAAGGACATTTCAAACATGAATTTGATAAGGCCTCAATTCTAACTTGATAACTTTATTGATGATATGAGAAAGGATAAAAGATTCAAAAGTCTTTAGAATCTTGGTGATCTCTCTACTAAGCTTGTTGAAACAAATAAGCACGTTCTTTATGATTTGGTATATTTGCTTCTTAAATTGGTGTTTATTCTGGTAGTGGCAACATCAAGTGTTGAAAGAGTATTTTCAACCATGAGTCAAGCACAAGTTAACAAACAGTTTATGTGATAAATTATTAAATAATTGTTTAGTTACATATATCGAGCGGGACATCTTCAACAAAATTGATGATGATCATATAATAAAGATTTTTATATCTATGAGAAAAGCGTAGAGTACAATAGTATTACTGCAAGCTTCTATTAATATAAGACCTCTCCATTATGAAAAAGTGTAAGTTCTCTCCTATTTAAACTTTTTATATTATTTTTTTTTTTGCAAATTTTGCACTTAATTGTTGATTTATGTCATTTTATTATGTTATGACATATTGTTGCTATATTTATATACTGTTATTTTATACTTACAAAATTTTATACATATATATTAAATTTATGTTGTTATACAAAATTGAAACGTGTAATGGCTAAGCACATCCAGAGATTTCTTCCTGGCTACGCCATTGAAGGTTGCTGAATGGGAGATTACTCCTGAACGGCTGAAAAACTTGAGATTAAGAGGCATTTGTCAGAATTTTGCACATCGTATGAAGCTATTGTTGAAATATGGCAGGTGGTCACCTCTGACAGTGTTGGATTTAATTGGGCTTTCTCATTCAATATAGAATTTTTAGGCCCACAGTAAAACTAACAAGTTAAAAAGTGGTTAGTCCAAATAGAGAGTAGTTTCTTTTTCTTTATCCAACTTAAATGGATGAACCATGTGTGCATTTGTTGAGAAGTTGGAGAAGAGAGAAGACACATCGCACACATATGTGCTCGCCTCATCAAGGTGAGTATGTTACCTATAATGTCATTAGTAATTGTAATTGGTGAATTCATTTTAGCTGTTACGTTTATCTGGCAACGGAATATGTTTGACTGGTAGTATTAACGCTCATTCTTAGAACACATATATAACTTTATATATTTCTAGCCTTCTAGGCACTCTCCACCAGATAGAATTCTTTTGGATTGGAAGTGTGTGGCAAGAAGAAAAAAAAGGCATACATACATGGAGAAGCTTTGCTCCTTTCGTCAACCTAGCCATGGCGAACGAACTGATCGAATCGATCATCGTTTGCTTTAGTTGAGCTAGCTTACCTTATGAACATTGTCTCGCTTGCCGGGCAACCTTGTCGGTGGGGTATCGATCTTTTCAACTCACGCAACACCACATGATCCCATCCGATCTCTCCAACTAATTAATCAATGGTTCTGAATGCAAATATGTATCTCATGTCATTGCAGCTCGGCTGAATTCTGAAATGTTTCAGACAATGCAAAAGCATGCCTTTGTTCAAAACTGAAAGTAAGATCGGGATTCTTGCCTTGATGAAAACGAAAGAGTCTGAATTCTCTCTTTCTTTCTTTTTCACAGGACAGCGACTCGATCACAGTCCAGAACGTCCAGAGATGCATGAAAACGCTAGGTTATCCCGCCAGAGATGGATCTAGATACGTCACACGTGTACAGCTGCGGCGATTACAGTTTGCAGACAGCATGGTCTGGATCAGCCCGCGTCAGTCTCAGACGCTTGGACACAACAACTACTCCCCAATCTGAATATCTGAATTCCGATCCCGGTTTCTTGCTAGCAGCTGTGAAATTCAGACATGCATATTCTATATAGACTGTCAATTTCCTCGGCCAGAGGCTAGCTGAGATCGACTCTGATGAGAGTAAATCTTATTTTCCCTAGCTACTTTTATAAACTGTAAATTGGTCATGTTGATAGCAATCATACAATTAACCTGGCATTAGTTAACGTCTGTACTATCTGCAAAGTCACAATTAAAGCTGCTATATATTAATTAGTAGCTGACAGTTGCAGCTAGCTAGACAATACATTATCCCATAATCCAATCTAAGCTTGTGTGATGATGGCTGTGGGTGTACTGTGGCCATCATTTTCAGGTGTGTGTAGTGATTCTGTGGGCTTGTATTGTTGAGTACTAATTTCTTTTTACACAAGTGTTAGGCCTCAATTTCTCACATTAATTATAAAGGAGACCTTAAGCTTTGGCGTTTCGGATGATATTTCCTAAGATCGGATAGTTAATTAGTAAACTCTTCCAATGAAGAAAATATATATCATGCATTCTGATTTCACATGGAAAATGTCATATAAAAAGCTCAAGGCAGTGCTCATGGGGCATGTCTTTTCCTACGTGCACTGAATTATAACCATTAGATAGTTTATAGTAGTTGTAGCAAATTCTAGAATCTCTAACTCTCTAAATAGTCATGATTTTTTTCATAGACTATAAAACTCAGTAGCTATATAATTTAAAAAAGAATTAATATAAAAAAAACTGAGAAACAACAATTTTTTTTCAGATTTTTATAAGCTAAATACTCATTCACTGCTTCTCAGAATCTTAATAAACTTTTCGAACAGACCCTATAGTTCATGTGTCGAATCAAATTATGTATGTATATTTGGAAAGTAAATATTTCCATTTAAATTGAAAATTCCTTTCTTTAGCCACACTTCAATCCCTTTTTCACATTGGATGTGAACAAGTGGCAGAGGGGTCTTTCTGCAATCCATGAAAAATTTCAGGGGCCATCATGAAACAAACACTAATAAAAGTAAAAGCGGCTCACACAAAAAACCGAAAAAGAGAGGGGCCCATGTGTTAAAGTTACACCAGTGAGAATAGCTGGCCCTCACAATTCACAAATCCATCCTCTCTCTTCTCCGTCCGGCGACCGCCCGACGCCCGACTCTCGACGCCATGGGCTCCGACCGTGCGGAGCTCGCGCGCCTCTGCAGAGGCCGCGACTGGTCCAAGGCCATCCGCCTCCTCGACTCGCTCCTCTCGCGCTCCCCGTCCTCCATCCACGACCTCTGGTAATCTCGCGCTCCCCGATCCGCTTCGCTCCTCTCCTGCCCCCGGGATCTCTGATCTGGTATGGGGTTTCGACTCGGCGTTGCCGAATTTTCCTTCCCCTCGCAGCAACCGGGCCTTCTGCTACTCCCAGCTCGAGCTCCACAAGCACGTCGTCAAGGACTGCGACCGCGCGCTAGAGTTGGACCCAGCGCTGCTCCAGGCCTACGTGCTCAAAGGTTTGGGATATTCGTGCTCCTCCTCTTTGCTCTTGTTCCCTTCCGGTTTGGTCCGGCTGTGAGACTGGGAGTGTAGATTCCCTCGCTTAGCTTTATTCTCTCTCTATATCGATGAATTGCCATTACTGGCGCTCATCATATTCGATAGTGCGTGCTGGGTGCATACGACTGATTGTTTTTGTTACTAGTATTTGATTCCTCATGAATTAAACAGTACTTTTTTGTGAGCATGGAATCCCCATTTGCATGTTTCTCTAAAGAAACACTTAAGACCACAAAGCTCTCAAGGAAGCATCTTCCACGATAACCACCAAGACAAACAAATCACAAGTGTTCTTTGCTAGTTAAATGAAACACGTGCCTTCAGATAGAAGTAGAAGGTTAAATTGTACTACTGCAATGACAGGGTGCAAAAATCCGTGTACCTTTAGCCAGCTTGAGCTTCTCTGTCTTCTGGTCTCTCTGAACCACCTTTTCAGTCCTATCTTCTTGAATTAATCCTGCCCAGTATTGAGAAGGATGAACCCATTATGGTCCTGAATGAAATCAACGAAGTATTGAGAAGCAATAGTTCTAGCCTTCCAGGAAATCAGGGTGTTGCGCTGATCTGTACTTTGAATCATGAGCTAGCATTTCAATGAACTTGTGACAGTTTTGAGTTTTGTTTAGGTGCATTTCATTGTAAAGAACATTTACTCTTAACAAATGTGCCATGGATCAACCCCTGATTATTGCATTGTTGTGCCTGTCTGTGAGGTCTCATGGTCATGGACCATGGGTATTGGATAGTTCAATGTGCCTATCAGCGTTTGTAACTGATAAAAAAATGTAGTGTGACCGTGACTCTATATTGTTCTTAGGTATAGTTTATTGATTCATTATTTTTTCTACAAGGTACCTTGGAAATGATGACCATAGGTAGGCCTATGGATTCAATATGAGCCTGCATTATTTATGCTTTGTTTTGTTTCTGAATTTTCTTTTCTGCATGCTTGTTTCCTTTACCTGTGATCCAAAACACACCTGAACGAAAAGGTTCTGCAATTGGACTAGATACTGCTGTATTGAGACAAATGCCTCCAGCAAACTTTATATGATAATATATATTTTTGGTTCAGGGAAGGCATTGTCGGCATTAGGGAAAAAAGAGGAAGCCTTGGATGTTTGGGAGCAAGGACATGAGATTGCTGTCCGTGATACAATGGACCTGAAACAATTGCTTGAGTTGGAAGAATTGGTTTCTTCTGTTAAAATTTGTGAGACGATTGAGTGTGAAGACCATGTCATGGACACATCGGCATGTGATACCAAAGTTGTTATATCAGAAGATCGTGTTGTTGACACCTTGTTCACAGCAAGTACAACAGCTGATACAAAAACTATTGTTTGTGAAGAAAATATCAGGAATTCTGGAGTTTTATCTAATGGTGAAGTGGTGTTGGCTAATGATAATAAAGTGGACAGCAATAAAGATTCCAGCAGTCCAACAAAAGACACCACAGAAACACATCGTACTCCCAAGAAAACACTGAAGTCAGATAAGAAAAACAAAGCAAAAGGTAGAAAAGAAATAAATGGTGGAGCCAAAGATGTGGCAGATAGCATAAGTTCCGGTGAAACTGTAGCACTAGATCAAACACTATTTGCTACAAAAATATTAAAATCATCAAAATCCATAAGTCTGGATTTCCGTCTTTCCCGAGGCATTGCACAGGTAACTTTCATTTGCTATGATACCGCCTGTCATAGTTTCCCATGTAATATGGCTTCAGATACAAATGTAGGTAGGACCCTCACTGAAGTACTGAACATTTGAAAAGTCTGCTAAGACTTTGGTGAGATTTAAATTTACACTTTCAAATACTTTAACCTGAATCAGCACTTAAAACAATTTTATTTTGTTTTTACCCTAGAAACAATTGTTGGAGATTGAGAGCCTGTTGGTCAGTTTTTTAAAAGTATCTAGAAGGATATGATGTACTCATATAGTCATATATTGACTATTATCACTTACCAATATATTTTCAGGTGAACGAGGGAAGGTATGACCAAGCTATATCCATTTTTGATCAGGTATTTGTCTATTATATATGTTTTTTAGGCTCATTCATTCTAACCAGAAAGGAAGATGAAATTTTGCCACCGACCTTTTTAGATACTGCGGGAAACTCCAACATATCCGGAGGCACTGATTGGAAGAGGAACAGCTTATGCATTCCAAAGAGAATTGGATTCTGCTATTTCTGACTTCACCAAGGTTGACCTTTTATATTGAGAATTCTTCCTTTTTTTGAGTTGTGTAAAATGACCTTTTGTCCTCTCTTGATGGCAGGCTATACAATCAAACCCATCAGCTGGGGAGGCATGGAAGCGGCGGGGACAAGCTCGTGCTGCTTTAGGAGAGTTTACTGAGGTAAGCTTGCTGTAGTTGTCCCAATTTCAACACTTGCATGGATTGAGTAGATAAATAATATACGCTATGAATTTAGTCTTTTTCAATCTTCTTCAAAGCCTTTCTAGGCTAGACTTGAAACCGAAACTTGGGTTTCATCTCCATTTGAGTGGCTAGGTTTCCTATTGGCTCGTCAAACCTAACACAACCTTTTAGGGGAAAGGGACCTTCCCTTCTTTAACAGGGCTTGGGACCTGCTATGTTGAGACAACATAGGCAGAGTTACGCTATGAATTTAGTCAATATTAAGAAAATCATTAGGAGTTATTTAAAGTTGCTACAAAACATTATAACTTACACTTTAATCCTTTTCTTTTCAGGCTGTTGAAGACTTGACTAAAGCATTGGAATTTGAACCAAATTCCCCTGACATTTTACACGAAAGGGGTTAGTTCTTTACTGATGGTTGAATCCCGTATCACCTTATGCTTCATCCTTGCATTTTAGTAATAAAGACATATGTCTAGACGCAAGAGCATGTTGTCTACTCTTGTATTCTGATAGCATATCCTTACTTACGTTAGGAATTGTGAACTTCAAATTTAAGGACTATAATGCTGCAGTCGAAGATCTCTCAACATGTGTGAAGCGTGACAAGAAAAACAGTTCTGCACACACTTATTTAGTAAGTAAATGGATTTCCGCTGAGAAATCACTTTCCTTCTGCTAGAGTTGGTTATCCACAAACTTCACATTCTTTCAACCAATAACCATATGGAAATATTTTCCTTATGCCCAAAATAACACTTTATTATACCGTTCCACCTATTTTTTATATAATAATTTTGGGATCTTCCACTGTGTTTCTTCTGTAGGGACTCTTCCTCGAGCACATTAACTTGCATTGCTAAAAATATGTTAAGATTGAAATTAACCATCTTAAACGGCATAAAAAATTGAGGAGATTTGCCATGCTTTTGTAGAATATTAAACTTCTTATTGGTATAGGGTCTTACTCTTTCAGCACTTGGAGAGTACAGACGTGCTGAAGATGAGCATCTCCTTGGCATAAAATATGACGAGAATTTCCTTGACAGTTGGGCTCACCTCTCTCAGGTTAGTTCTGTTGTCTGCATTTCCATGCCTTACAGTTTCTTATGGCAAGTTATCTTTCTGTACACATATTTTCATTCATAATAATACCTGCATGAAGCCATGACAAACTGCTACAGAATAAAACTTGTTGCTGGAGTGCTAGACAAGAAATAAATCCATTTTATTCCCCTGAACTATTGCTAGTCTAAAAGTCAATCTCCCAACTACAAAACCGGGTAATATGCCCTCCTTAGGCTGGGCTGTTTTTTTTTCTCGAACGTGTAGGAGAGCTGCGTGTCATTTCATTTAAGAAGAAAAATGAACAAAGTACAACAAAACACTTACTCAACTTCACCCAAAAACACAACACAACACCCAAACCAACAGAACACTAAAACACCACAGGCCCTCATAGCTATGTAACCTTCTGTGGTGCAGCTTACACTTGTCTTTTGTCAAAATATCAGATACACCATTTTTTGGGGGAATAACTGTTTTTTGGCTACAATGGGTGTCTTGTGCTGTAGCTTTACCTTGATTTAGGTTATCCAGAGAAGATGTTAAATAGCCTCGAGAAAGTTCTTCAAATTGATGTGAGGTAAATTTTGTGTATTGGTTATTGCTTCTTTCATCTGCCTAATTGGCTTGTTTATTTTTTTGACCATTTATCTATTTTGCTTGGTTGTTTGCAGCTTTGGAAAAGCTTACCATCTACGTGGAATTCTCTACCATGGCATGGGTAGACATAGGTAATCTTTTTTGCTGGTGCTTATTTCCCATGTTATAATGAGTCATAGAGATGCCTTTTATGTACAAGAATATTTGGCACTTTTTAAATGAAGAAATGCTAAGATATGTTACCTTTCTATATCTACATAACTACAATTTACTGCCCACACTTATTTTCATAGTACTTACATTTTGTCATACATCTGTTACATATTTTCTTCATTTAATCATAATATTTAGGTCTCTTTTGTTTAGTGGGCATACTATTCGATGATGAATTTTGTTTTGATTCAATATCATGTTTAGTTACTCTCCTTTTAGTTCCATAGTATTTTTGATCCGATATCATGTTTAGTTATTCTCTTTTTAGTTCCGTAGTATTTGGTGTTTAGTTGAACAGTTACAGGGAGGGCACAAGCCTAATGGTGCATTCAGAGCATAAATGAGATCAATTTACACAGAAGCTATCCTCTTTGATATGTATAAACTTCGGATGTAATAGGCCAGATCTTGAATTCTGGGTTTCCTGCTCTATTACCAATTTACCATGCTAAAACTAGAACCCAAAGATATCTTGGTCTTTATTCCACTGTAGCGTGTGTCTGTGTTTTATTATGTAAAATTTACGATATGCATCTGGAAATTTGGTTCCTAACACAAATGGTTTATATATTCTAATACATGTTCTTCCTCCTACATTGATTGCTTTCCTTGATTTGGGCTAATGGCTACAGTTCTACCTGTCCTAGTTCCCTTCTCAAACTTGTAGCTTCTAAGTTCCCCTTAAACTAATTTTCGTTTTGCAGGAGTGCTATCAAAGATCTGTCAGTTGCTTTGAAACACGAGAGTTCAAATATAGAGTGCCTATACTTGCGTGCCTCTTGTCATCATGCAATTGGAGAGTACAAGGCTGCGGTATGTAACCGTCTAATTTAGTGAACTGGCAACTGCTAATACTTTATTAGATATGGCTACAATTGAGCTATCGTTGTGCCATCAGTTGCATGACTGCATCCTATTTTGTCATATAATAGCATCTTGAACAGTGTTTACAGTTTTTGAACAATTATTTTCCTTTTGAAGATCAAAGATTACGATGATGTCCTCGACTTGGAGCTGGACTCCATGGATAAATTTGTCCTACAGTGTTTGGCCTTCTATCAGGTACATAATTTCTGCCTTTCAATTATTTTTCCATGGAGCTTATTCTTATGTCAGTGCCATGGTAAAAATCTCAAATCCATTTAAGAAGATGGAAGAATGTAGGCATTGTGTCCCACTATGACTAAAGCATTAACCTCTTCCTTCCCCTTAAAATACAAAGGAAGCTGCTAAAGCTACATTTTATCACTAACTCATGGGCATTGTTCCTGTTCTCTTGCAACAACTAAGATTAGCATGATGCACAATAGACATTTTTGTCTGTTGCCTCAGATTAAGCAGTTTTAACTAGACATTGACTCTTGGTTTTTATACTTACTAACTTTGGTCTTCTCTTCTATATATGTGATCATCTCATTGTTTCTTTGCTACTAACCCTGGTTTTCTTGCCTGCTATTCCTTGCAGAAGGAAATTGCTCTGTACACTGCTTCAAAGGCCAATTTAGAGTTCTCTCAGTTCAACATTGATGATGATGTTGACCCACTGTTCAAGGTTCAATTTTATCTCTTATTGCATAAGTTTGGTCTTTTGTGATGAATTAACAAAACTTTTTTTTTGTGAAATATAGGAATATTGGTGCAAAAGATTGCATCCTAAAAATGTGGCTGAAAAGGTCTATCGCCAACCGCCATTACGGATCTCATTGAGAAGTGGGCGACTTAACAAGCAAGACTTCAAATTCACAAAGCATCAAACAACGCTTATCCTGGCTGCAGATTCAATTGGGAAGAAGATACAGTATAATTGTCGTGGCTTCTTGCCGAATCAACGTCAGGTATCAATCTTTGAGCTTTCCAGATTATATATTTCTTTTTCATGAAGTTACCATGTTTAACCAATCAGCAGCTCTAAGATGATGTTTGATTACAATTAGCAGGGCAGGGGGATAAATGTCCACCTGTAGTTTTTGTTGAATGTAATGTAATGTAAGAGGTTGATCAGTTGATGGCAGCTGAAAAGGGAAAACATTTGATAAATTCAAAATATGGTGATCCTTATATTTGTACTAAACTAAGTGAACTGTTTTTTCTACCAGCGTGGGTGATTTTGTTGAGATCACTAAATAGTAAATAAAGCTTGATACCTTGCTTATAACAATGTATTTATCTTTGCTTCTTTTTTTTATCTATTTCTTACCTTATTTCTTAAAGGTAGAGTTGAAACATAAAATATATTATGTTCAAGATATAAACAAGAGTTTTGGGGGGGTTGAACAAATCACTATATTCCAATGTTTTTTACTTAATAGGTCAACCAGTGCTTCTAAATTTGATAATTCTTTCCTTTGAGGGAAAAATATTTTGATGAATGCATTTCATTTTTTGCCTTTCTATACATGCCAGTGAAAATTGAGCCAATATGCCAATTCTGGTTTGATGTGTAGGTATGGTCTTGACTTCTTATTTGTGCATTTTTTTGTCATAGTTTGTACCTTTAGAGTTTAAGTCAAAGCACTACGCCTCATTTTGTTGTTAGCATGGAGTGGCTTGGTTTTCACACACGATTCAGCTGATTAATCTGGTCTTGTAACTGCTAAGTGCATTTCATGAATCATGAATATTGAAACACTCAAGATTCTGATGCTTTTGCTTATTCAGTGCTTAAATTTACAGCCAATAGTTTCCTTTACTGATTAGTGGTCTGATATTAGTTTGTTTTGTTCTTGTAGTACCGAATGGCTGGGTTGGCTGCTATTGAGATTGCCCAGAAAGTTTCCAAGGCTTGGCGCTTTCTGAGAAATCCAAAGAATAATGCTAAGTTAGTTAGGAGAAGGGATAAGCTTAACATGAGCCAGAACAGGGGAGGCTATTGTAGCACCAGTACTTTGTCTGGTTCACCAACATCTAGCCCAAATGAAGACAGGATTTCCTCTGGGATTTCTCTTTCCTGGCAAGATGTTTATAATATTGCTGTTAAATGGAGACAAATTTCTGAACCTTGTGATCCAATTGTTTGGGTCAATAAGCTAAGGTGAGCTGATTTCTGGTACAAAGAATAAATTGTTCAATCATTCTCATGCTTGCAGTATTTTTTCCCCAAACATTCTCTAGCTTAACTTCTATTCTGCTGCCAGTGAAGAGTTCAATTCTGGGTTTGGTTCTCATACTCCAATGCTTCTTGGTCAAGCAAAAATCATTCGTTACTATCCATATTACCAAAGGTTTGGAAACGACTGCTGTCTTTTTCTTTGCCATGTGGCAATTTACAGTGGGTCAGTAATGGTCCTATAGCTTGTTTTGTCTTATATGGCAGAGTTTTGCAAGCTGCAAAGAATATCGTGCTTGACTTGAAATATGTCAATAATGCAGAGGATCATGCAATCTTCCTAACAGATATTGAAAAGCTGAAAAAGGTAAACTATGCATTAGGCTGTTGAATGTCATATAGCCCATGAGTCGTGACATATCAACATTTCTCTTGCACGTAGAGAGTAAGCTGGTATAAATAATTCTAAGAAGTCAAGAGAAACAAAGGAAAAGTTCTAGCATGCCAATTTGGAGTTGATGAGAGTTTTTCAAAAGGGTAATCGGGTGGCGTAGCATCTCTATAATGCTACATTAGTATTTCTCCATTAAATATATCTAATATAATCAACATAATCAGTGGTTATCAAGCAGATCAAATTCATTTTGGATGAGTATTGCATTTGCCAGGAATTTGATCTAATATATTTTGTTTGTTGTAGCATTTTTTCTGCAAATAGATCATGTGAAGCTTATTTTGTTATGTTCTCACGAGAATTAAACCTGCAGATAGAAGTGGCGTCGTCATGCTCAGATTTGTACCATATAATCAGTGAGACCTACTGGGTCTCTACTAGATGCGAGAGTGTTGCATTTCAGGGGTAAATACCTTTTACTTGTTTGGATATTTATTAGGATATGTTAGCACTACCCATTTGCTTCTTTAATAACAAGACATGGGCTTTTTCAGGAGGTATCTTGAAGGGACAAGAATTACCACACAAAATATGTAAGCTGCTTAGACACTTCTCTTTGCTCTTTGCTACACCCTGCTGCTTTCCTGCTTGTATTGATGACATTGCAGGGGAAAGACAGGATTCGACTTTGCAATACGAACGCCTTGTACACCATCAAGATGGGAGGAATATGATGAAGAAATGTCTGCAGCTTGGGAGGTACAGTTTGGATTTATTGTACTGCAACTTTGTTTTTTATGATCTCTTGAGATTATAAGGAATTGGGGAAGGCTTTCTAGGGAAGAGCTTAGAAAACATAATATGCTGCAAACTTCTAATACCAAATTGATTTTAAATTTGTTGCAACACCTTGTTGCATTGTATTTTTTTGGAGCCTTGGAACTTCATGAGTTGCAACAGAGAGCTCAAGTTGCAGCAGACCACATGTTGAGACAAACTAACAACCACGTGATCTACAGGCCATCTGTGATGCATATTGTAGTGACACAAACCCCACACGTGACCCTGATACGCTTGATGCTGTGAAGGCAGCAATATTACGAATGACATATTACTGGTACTATTCCCAACTCTCTCTCCCTCTCTCCAAGAAAAGATATGCTAATTGATTTTGGGGTGGCTGCAGGTACAACTTCATGCCGCTTTCAAGAGGTTCAGCTGTCGTTGGTTATGTGGTGTTGCTTGGCCTATATCTGGCAGCAAACATGGATGTCACTGCTAGTATCCCTCCAGGAATTCAGGTTGATTGGGAGGCGATTCTGTCTCCAGACCCCGACACATTTGTTGATACCATCAAGCCTTGGCTGTACCCGTCCATAAAAATAAGCAGGAACTTGAAAGATTATGCAGATGTCAGCGTGGCTTTCAGCACCACAGGATCGGTTGTAGCAGCCTTAACTTGTGTTGACACATAAGTTCATAGTGATTGCAGCAAATATTATAGGTTGTCTCAGTTGATAGCGTCTTTGTTTCACCATACCTTGAACCATTGAAACAGCTTTGTCTAGATTGTCGAACCCTAGCAAACTCATAGATAGAGCTGTATACGAGCATGTTGTAAACTTGTAATGCTGTTTGTTTGACAAAATTATGCCATTCTTTTTCCCTTGAACAATGGCTTTGTAAGAAGTACCAATAATTCATGAAACATCTGGTAAAAGGAGCTTCAATACAGGAGGTTGGTGTGTGATGGTCAGATTTAGCCTTGCTCGAGGTTGTAGCCATGCGCTGTCTGTAGCTGAAGAAGCTGCATTTTGATGCCATTTTCATATATGTGAACTGTTGTCTAATTTGGAAGTTCATATTTAGCCAACGAATGCTGAATTTGTATGTTTTGCTTGTTCGTTATTTCCTGCATTTTCTTGGAGAATTTTTCAGACCATTGTTTTAGATGAGATGTTTTAGAAGAGTACCATACTGGGCCCATTATACCTAAGTGTATATGGCATCGGAGTGGATCATGAACTTGTTTTTCTGAGACAACTATTTAGATGGGCAACTGCTCTCAAAATGATAACAATAACTTTCGACAGGTCGGGCAATGTAAGCACTAAGCACTCAGTTGCGTAAGAAGTTACTGAGGTTCTCAACAACGCAATGGGAGCATGGTGATATATGATTATGAGGTTTAAGTTTGCCTCTGGAATGAGTACCCTGTTCTTCAGTATTGAACGCCAGCTGATACCTCTTCACATAAGTATGGTTGTTCTGATGTTGGTTTATGAAAGTGTAGATACTGTACATCTCAAATTCTTAACTATTGTACTTCTATCTGTTGGTAAGCACTCACAATGGAAATGTCAGTAGCTCTGCAGAGATTTCACCAATAATCCCCACAAGTGCAGGACCCATCGACAAAATGGTGGAACCTGTTCCTGTCCCTGAACACGATTTTCCTGCCAGTAATCTTCGATATCAGCTTCAACACGGCATGGCAATCAGAGCACGCCCGTAGGTTCTTGACGATCTTGATCGTGTCTCCAGGCGCCGTGCTGATAAGTCCAAATGCAACAGCCAGCTTCTCGCTGTGGACTGCCAGTGCCTTCTCCTTCATCTCCTCATCCAGGTCATGCAGAACCAGCTCAGTCTGAGGAACATGTCCCTGCTCCTTCACAAGCTCATTCATCTTCTCCAACATGGCGTATATCTCATCAGTCCGTGGATGGCTCATGTCGCCGGCGACAAACTCATAGACCTTGCAGCCTATCTCAATGGCGCTGCACCCAGGCTCCTTGTGGATGCCGCTGGCCTTCATCATCGACCTCACCCTTGCCACTTCTTCCCAGTTACCAACAGTTGCATAGATGTTCGACAGGAGGATGTACATACCAGAGTTGGCAAGCTTCTTGGCGACAAGGTAGTCAGCGATCTGCTGGCCTAACGCCATGTTCTTGTGAAGCCGGCATGCAGCAAGCAGTGACACCCACATGACGGTGTCAGGTGTGATCGTCATGCTCTGGACAAGCTGAAATGCTTCTTCTATAAGCCCAGCACGGCCGAGAAGATCGACCATGCAACCATAATGCTCGATCTTGGGTACGATGGCGTACTCCTCCATTGTTTGGAAGAACTCACGGCCCTCATCGACAAGCCCAGAATGGCTGCAAGCATTGAGCAAGCCGATGAAGGTGATGTCAGTCGGCCAGAGGCCCTGCAATGTCAACTGCGAAAACATCTCCAGTGCCTTCCTGCTATGTCCGTGCATTGCGTAGCCGTTGATCATGGCATTCCACACGACGATGTCTTTATCACTGGTGCTGTCAAACACTGACACCGCGTCTTCCAAGCTGCCACACTTGCAGTACATGTCAATGAGTGCCGTGGCTACTCTGACATTGAGCCGAACACGCCGGCTATTCTTGACGTAGGAATGAAGCCACTTCCCGGACTCTGCCGTGCCAAGCTGCGCGACTGCTGAGAGCGCCAGCACGACGGTCACCTCATCGGGCTCAATACCTGACTGCAGCATCCGTCGGAACAACCAGAGCGCCTCGTTAGGCCTCCCGTGCTGCGTGTAGCCGTCGATCATGGCGTTCCAGCAGACGAAGTCCTTGCTGGGCATACCGTCGAACAGCTCGCGCGCGTCGTCCAGGGCACCCATCTTGGCGTAGCAGGTGAGCATCGCCGTGACGGACACGACGTGCGGGTCCGGCATTTCGTCGAACAGCGCGCGCGCTGCGTCGGAGTCGCCTCGTCGCGCGTACATGCTGAGAAGCGCTGTGGCGACGTACGAGTCGCCAGCGAGCCCCAGCTTGAAGGCGTAGGCGTGCAGGGCGTGGCCAAGGGAGAGACCATGGCAGGCGGGGAGGGAAGCGGACAGGGTGTGCGCGGTGGGGAGGAGGCCTCTACTCAACATGTCGGAAAGGAGCGCGAGTGCGGCGAGGCGGAGTCCGCGGGAGGAGTGGGCGTGGATGGCGCAGGTGTAGAACACGGCGGTGGGGTCGGGCGTGAGGCGGAGAAGCGTAACCGCGAGGTCGAGCCGGCCAGAGGCGGCGTAGGCTCGCTGGAGACGGAAGTCCACTGCCCGGTCGCGGTCGACGCCGGCACGGATCGCCGCGGCGTGGAGTTCCCCAGCGCGGCGGGCGGTCGCGCAGCCTGCGAGGAGCCCCGCCGCGCGGTCAGCGGTGAGAGCACCATGCTGCTCTCCGCTCGAGGCGAAGGAGAGGAGCACAGGCTGCACGGCGGCGGCAGACATGGGAGTGGGAGGCAGCGACGTGGAGGTGGGAGGAGAGAAAAACTGGCGCGAACTCCTTATCCTATCTCAAACGGGACTTTGCTTCTTTTTTTTTCTATTTTTTTATGGTCCGAATTGGATGGCTGAAACTCCTGCGCCCAAAATTAATTAAGTATTAAATATTAAAAAATAAAATGTAAATTTATTTTAATTTTAAAGAAACTTTTATATATTGAAAGTTTTACTAAAAATTTAGTAGAGCTTAAAAAGCGTGTTACGAAAAACTCATTCTTTCCAAACGGCATATTTAAAGAGCTTACAGCACTTTATTATATGATACTTAACCTCAACCTCAACATGCAGAATTTATTATATGATATTCACTAGTTGTTTCTTTGAATCGAAAGCTTTCCAAACATGTTTGAAAAGTGGTATAGAGTAAGATATAAAGAAAATAAATAAGGAGTGTTTGATAGAACAAGTAGTAGCAGCCTTAGAAACATAGTTGAATTTGGAGTGCATTGTAAAGAAAGTAAAATTGCTTTCTCTTGTATGTCTTGGTGTGTGTAATACTTATGTCTAACACAGTGTGTGTGATATTTATGTCTTATTGAAAAATATCAGTGTTGAAAATATTAGCCGATTAACTTATACTTGACAGCCTATCAACTAATTTATGGCCTAATCGGTGTATTAATTGGCTGGCTTGGGCCCCACCGATTAATCCTCGCCTAGCCGCATCACGTCTCCCTCATGAGTGTCACCCTCGCGCCCACTATTACCAACGCTGCTATCAAGACGCCACTACCACCGCTAGAGCTACAACAATTTTTACGATCTAGACTTTTTATAAAAGAAAAATTGATCATATACCCTCTGTTTAGATGAAAGTTAAGGAATTATCCTCCTAGCCCACATGTCATTGATCTAAGTAGATCCCATATATCATTGAGATATGGAGGGTAAATCCTCAATTTCTATCTTAAGGAAGGATATATAATTAAATTCTCTTTTATAAAACTATTTTTATAAATAAATTTTTAAAAAAACTTATTTCGAAACTAGACCGGAAGCTAGGTTGGCGCATAGGCACTGGCGCCAACACGGGTGCATAGGTGGCGCTCAGTTGTTGAGCTGGCAGAGGTCGGCGTGCTTTAGCTCAAGAAGGATTATATATCTTTCCAAACAAAGAACTTCGCTGCGGCATAGGGTGAGTAATGGCTGCTCTCACGTGGAAGAGCTGGGTTCGTCGATCCCCAGCCCTCCGTTTTTTCTGGCTGCGGTTTCCTTTGTTTCTTGCACTACTAAAATTGTGTACTAAAATTTAAATTTTAAAATATAATTTTTAGTAATGAACATTATTAAAATTTATTTTTTACCTTTTGGTTGACTTGGGTTGGCAGACATGAGGATGGAAATAAAGATCCAACTTCTTTCGGTAGTCTGGTAGTCACATAAGAATTAGGGCGGCCACTCGGTTCAGAAGGATACTGCAAGCAGATACCAAAGTACTAATTATCAAGTACCATCAATCCATCTTGAGCATTCAATGTCACGTAGAAACCAGTAAACCACACAGGTTTTTTTTATCGAAGTTTCATCCACAGCAAGCATAAAAATACCCTCTATTTATGTGTCTCAGCTCTCAACACTAGATAGCAAGTATCGTAGGCAAACAATCAAAACTGCTTAGCTTTTGCCCCCAATCTCCTTCACGGCACAGATCTGTTCTTCACCCATGGCAGACATCACGGTCAGGATCATATCCTTGCCTTCTTCACCAAACCCGTTCTTAATCTGCGTTTCAGAACGTAAAGCACCTAAGATTATTTGAAATAGAAGTAGAAGATATAGCACACCCCAATAGTACAGTTTTAGCTACAATATTGACCTGGGCATTCAGAGTTTCATCAGCGGGAAGCTTCAAGTCATCCTTAGTGTTGCCACTCTCAGTCAAAAGGCTCACCTGTAAAATTCCCTTGCCAAGTTAGAAACTGGCCAGACTTTGCAAAAAAAAGAAAGCAAGGAAAGATTCAAAGAAAACATACAAATCCATCTTCAGAAATGTCAATCAGCTGGTAATCAGTGCGATCAACGTGTGGGACCTGCACAATACATGGATTACAAAATAGTTAAAGCAAACTGTGTGCTTGATAACAATTAAACAAAAAATATACATGATCTGCATGTAGCTTACATCACAGTTGTGGGATGAGGGAACAATATCTTCAAGCTTCTTTCCGTTGAAAATGTCAATGCCAACAAAGTGGCACTTTGCGTGACCATGCTTCCCAGTCTTGGAAGTGGACACCTCAACCACCTACAGTAATACCCAAACCAAAATTGTCCTGAGGATAGGAGTTGTCCTACTAATTTGACCATCAGATGTATAAATAGAGTGCAAAGCAGGAAAATGCCATTCTAGCCATCATCTGTCAATTAGAACAAAACATAGTCCAGTAGGCAACACTTTAATCAGACCACAAAATTACCAGCATAACCATATAAAAATATTCAAATTCTTGTCTAAAACATGCAAGCTTAGAAAAAGCGTTATGCGCTATGCGTGCGGTGGCCTACTACATAACGCTTAGACGATTTATGCATGCTTAAGTGACGCTTAAGCGTTGTTGACTTAGCCAACGAAAGACAAAAAGTTGGCATGAGGGAAGAGGGGAAAAACTTGTATCACAGATTGCATGTTAAAGGAGATAACAGGGGGAAGAGGGAGACCTGACACTCTGTAGGGGGCCGGCGACGGTGGCGTCTGCAGCAGGGGCCAGCGAGGGCAGCGTCTGCAGCGGGGCCGACGAGAACA
>KE371019.1:567859-581947 GCA_000418225.1 Zizania latifolia
AGGAGACAAGGTGGAGACGCAGAAGTTTCTTTTTGTCTTTAGCCTTTTCTCTCCAGCGACCTACTTTTATCCCGTGCACAGCTTTTCTTCCGCGCGGCCGCGCCCAAGTTTCCCACGACAAGCTTCTCTCCTGCGCACAGCTTTTCCCCCGTGGCTGCGCCCATGTTTCCTGCAGTCCCGCGCGCAGCTTTTCCCTCCCGTGCACAGCTTTTCCCTCCCGCTTCGCCTGCGCTCTGCTCCGCTTCTACGACGCTTAATCACCGCATCACACTTAATCGGACCGCCTAATCGCGCCAGCGCATAATCATCCGCTTAGCCCCTAAGCGAGGCGGAGGGCCACCGCATCGCGCTGAAGCACACTGAAGCGCCCGCTTTTCACCGCTTTTTCGAACACTGAAAACATGAATAGTTAATACATGGACGGAACTACATATATCATCCAATAGAAGGAAAGCTGGAAAGGCATATATATGTCCAAAGTGAAAGAGATCAATTGCCTGGTAGATGACCTGGCGCTAGTACATTGGTATAGTTCTAATTTACCATCGTTAAGAAACTGGATTTATCAATGAATTGTTATAATTATTACAGCAATCACAGATATGTCAATTCCTGAATAAAAGTTTATGGGAGAATAGATTCTTTCCAGACTTACAAAGTTATCTCTGCTTTGCATATTCAATCAAGAACTATATAAGATTATTCCTCGTTTAGGAGGTTTTACTGAAACATATTCCTAAGCTTATTCTGTAGTATCTTGAGGCAGGTAGCTAATAAACCCTTCATTGGGCTTTTCATTAGCTAGAGGACATTATCAATTTAACATTAACCACTAATTAAGGACAAATTTTATGGGTATAGGAGAAACATGTGAGCATCCTGAACAACAATGAGGGAATTCCAGGTGCATTACTACCCCACAAATCAAAACTCAGAAAAAGGAAACAATAAATATATTGAGTATACTAGCACACCCTATGGCACATCTATGAGAAAATTGATAATTTGTCACTGTAAATTTTGGGTTTCGATAATTTGCCACTCTAAACTTTTGCTTCGATTAAATGTTATTCTAAACTTCAGCACAATTGATTTTTTGTCATTCCTGCATTTTTAATTCCTTTTCCCCTTTTTCTCCATGGGAAAAGACTTCTATACCCTTCCTCACTGTTCTGCACCCTGTTTACAGGCTGGTCACTCGCTAATTGTCAAAGCCCAACCTCGTACAACTAAAATTGGAGATTTTGGACTGGCCTTTTTCCTAACACTGTCACTCACATTAGCACACGTGTTGCAGAACAGTGTAAGTACACCTATGTAAATCTAAATCTTTTGATTTATTGACTACCTTTTATAGTGGATCTATGCATGTTACATGTATTTTTTTCTCGAACAATGAGCTCACTGTAGACAAGTGTTCTAGTAGGCGCTAGGCGCTAGTCGGGCGTTGCCTGAGCGCCTAGCGCCTAAGGGCACCTAGGTATCAGCAACTCCAGCCAGCAAATCAGCAGCAAGTCAGCATTACATGTTTGATAGAAATAGCAATCAAAACATAAGTTTTAGCAAAGTTTGAGCAAGACCCAATGCAAATCCTTGTCTCGCAAACTGCAAATAAAGTCCTGAGGGGTGATTTAAGGTGATTTAAGTGTAGCGGAGGGCTAACACAATATGAAGCAAAACTTCGTCCTATAGTTGGAAAGCATCTTTGACCTCTCTAGAAGAAGAGATGCCGCGAATGAGCCGCCAGATGGCATACCGCATGGACAGCGCGCAGTTCTCCAGGCCATCATCCTTCTCAGCCTCCATCTGCAACGGGCCATCACCATCTATGGCTTCACTCTCCCCCCACCGCGCACCCTTCTCGTACGCCGTCTGCACTTGCCGGGACGACAGGACAGCAGCACACGGGAGGGCGGCATGACGGCGAGCAGCAGCAGCGGCGGGCAGATCCAAGCAAACCCTAGGCCCCTCTTGAACTCCCAAACATGAACCGCACGCAGATCCCCCTGTTTTTCTACATGCCTGATGGTTTTTTTCGTGTTGGCGCAGCTTGGGTGGGCTCAGCGCTGCTGCACCGAGGCGCCTAGGCGGTGCGGTCAACCGCCTAGGCACCTGGGCCGCCAAGCTCGCAGCCTAGGGGCAAATCGCAGCGCCTGGCAGGCGCCTAGCACCTAATGGGTGCCTAGGCGGCACCTAGGGCCAACTTTTAGAACACTGCTGTAGACATTTTAGTTCTGTTTAGCTATGATGGGTTGATGGTAATGGCAATTTTGTCAACTAACCATAGTTAACCAAGAAAGCAAATATATATAGTTTTGGGGTTCTTGTTCTTGAAGTGATGAGTGGTAAAAAAGTAGCAATAAACTTGATTTTGATTCAGTATCATGTAGGACAGGGAGGCAAAATAATAAACTTTTGCAATTTGACACGTGACATTTCAGACAATGCGTTGTCCTTGAGTGAAACCACTAGAGAAGAAGCTCCACAAGAACAGGGAGGAAGGATATAGAAGTCTTTTCACATGGAATAAAAAGAGAAGGAATTAAAAAATACATGAATGGCAAAAAATCAATAGTGTTTTAAGTTTGCGATGGCATTTAATCGAAGCAAAAATTTAGGGTGGCAAATTGTCGAAGCAGTGGCAAATTGTCAATTTTCTCCACATCTATCGACATCTACAACAAAGCCAATGTACAATGAGTTGTGGATCTAATATCTGTAACACATCGAAATCTACAATTATTAACAGCTAAGGGAAGAAACCATAAAGTATTCAGTCAGATGCAAGTCGTGAAAAGTCCAACCTCAGGAACAGATTCAGAGGTGTACAAAAGGAGAAACCTTGCAAGGGCGGTTCTTGATAACGATGTAACCGTTCTTGCGGATGGTGCCGGCCTGCTGCGGGTAGGTCTTGGAGGCGCCGGCGTCCGCCTTGGACTCGAAGTGGTGCTCCTCCGAATCCGACATCTCCAGCTATCCACCAAGAATCCTACCGCAAGAACAGCAACATAAAGATAAATGAGGTCATCAGGTTCTCCAACTTGATTGGATTGTCAAAGGATCTGATGGATGAACCGCGAAAAAGGAAGGCCTTTTGCCATTTTGCGGCTCACCGGAGGAGAGGGAGATGAGGAGATGCAGAAGCGACGAAGGATGGATCCGCGAGACTAGGGTTCTTGGTCTCCCACTCTCCCGCATCACACGACTGCCTCGGCCTCGCCCATGTTTTATCGCGATGGTAATGGACCGGGCCCTCTATTGCGTTAGCCCATAATAACCTGATATTACAACCACACCACAGTTGAAGCAAATGAAAAGGAGAATGTTTCTTCCACGGATGCACGACCAAAATGCATCGAAATTGATAACAGCTCACAATTCAAACCAACTAGCCCATCTTCGATTCGTTACAATATCCTTGCACAAATCTCATACTAGCACTTCAAAAGTCAGCTGAGTAGAATAGTGGATGTACAAATACGCACTCCGTCCTTACTGCTACTTCAACAAAATCTCTGAAACTTTGACTGCCTTATCACACATAATTTCTGCATGGCAAACGGTGCATAAAGCCGGAGGACAAGACCGGATAGATAGAGGAAACAAAGCACCAATGATGATCAGCAACCTCCAGACCCAGGCTTTACAGTTCAGACCCCAGAAAAACAACATCTTTGGCAGGATGAGCGACCAAGCTAGCTAGGAGAGGACTGATCCAACACTTGCCTTGCGTTGTTATTAAAGGAGAAAGGTAAAATTTTGCATGTGACAATTGACAAAGCAAGGCAACTGGCTTTGCAGTAGATCACAAGAACACTACACAACACAACACATGTCAGCAGGTAGCAGAATCAACCCCATGACATGATGAAAGAAAAAATGTGCTAACTAAGAAAGTAGTTGAAGCAGGGGAGAAGATCCAGAGAGTGGTCATGGAGTGATGGAATACAATAGTATTGCCATGAATGCTGCTACTGCTGAACTTCAGTGGCATTGTCGGGAAATAAAGGGGCAAATGAAGCGGCATCTCCTCACATGGGCCTCTTACGTAGAGAGATTTCAGATTTGATAATTTGCTACTACTAATAAGTAATTTTGATTTTTTATTATCATAACACATATATCATTAACTTAAATAATTTTACATGCCATTATTATAGAGTAACAATATAATAAGATGTAATATTAAGAGTGATAAATCATCAATTTTTTTCTCCTACCTATCTCATCTCTTTTTATTGACCTAGATCGCCTCACTTCCAGATTAAAAACTCGTTTTTTGCAACTGTCTTGATTTTGATTATGTGAGTACCGAATTGTTTCATATAGATTATTCCTTGCAAAAAAAATTATCCTCCAAACGGGGCTAAAGTTTTGCTACTCAAACTCATGGGTTTTAGTTGGAATGCGGAAATTCTAGGTGAACATTCCGATTTTGTATGAATTAGGAAATATGTATCATTCAAAACATCCTGAAAACATTTTGCTAAAGTTTTTTGTATGATTAGGGCGACTCAAAACTAGTATTTGCTACTATACCAACTTTGTAGAAAAATTTCCATTGAATTGAATTTTCATATGTGTGGCATGTCCTAATTATTCAATATTCAATGGAATGATTACACAGTAATATTATCGGTACTAATGTATAACTGCTTAGTTATCAAAACCAGCGGCACAAGCCAAGCAACATCAGTGAAATGCAAGGGGAAATAGAAAGCATGCTCAACAGAAAAACATTTGAATCTCCAAAGCAATGAACTATATATCTACCCTACTATATAATTAGTGAAGATGAGTGTCCACATGACTAACCGTCTATTCAATCTTAGCCTTCCGTTCATTTGTGTTAAATCTTGACCCTTCCCTCTAATCTAATCTAATCTACTCTCTAGCCTGACCTGGCTCCTCTAATCTACTCCTATAATTTCGCGAACGACATCGCTCCCCTCCGTGATCTTCTCTAATTTCACGAACGACCTCGCTCTCCCTCTCCTCTGCGCCGCGCTGTGCCCCTCCCTTTCACACAGCACCGCCCCCCACCCTCCGCACGGCGCTGCGTCGCCCCCTCCCCCACCTTTCGCCTGGCCCCGCTCTGCATGACGCCGCGCTGCCCCGCTCCCTCCCTTCCACACGATGCCACCCCTCTCCCCTCACCGTTGACCCCACGGCGGTGCTAGAGGTCGGCGCCCTCTTACACGCCGGTGCTGTTCTTGGTAAGGATGTCTTCATCTGGTTAGGCGTCGTCGTCAGGCCTTCTATGTCCGTCCGTCAGTCTACTAGGATCGGGTATGCAGTATGCCGTTTTTGTCTCTGATTTGATCTCAACACAAGTGGGGAATCTATTTGGTTTAAGGATTTTTTGGTAATGAACCTTGTGCAGGTATAATTTTTCCTTGAGCAACCGTTCGGTCGATGATTTCTGTACTATCTAGCATTGGTCAAGATAGTGCGCATACACCTATGTATTCAGTTTTGAAATGCCTATGAACAAAACAACAAGGTTGGTAGTAAGATGTGCTACAATCTTTGATTCTCTCATATGCTTGCACATGTCAATCTAGAAACACAAAATTTTAGATTTTAAGCTAACTGCAGAGTTTCACTTCTATTACGTCCTTTACCTAATACCTACTTGCATACATTATTTTTGATGGAGGCTCAGTCCATCTATATTAATATATTATAATGTCAAACTTGTTTTCTTTACTGTTATGTTATTCTTGGTTGATGGTAAATATTGCTTTACATTCTCTGATCAAATATTAGTACTTGCATTCTGATGCGATGAAGTCCGATGTATGTATTAAAGGTTTTGGTTTCTTTGTGGGGGAGGTGGACAGGTCAAGAAGAAGCCACATGTAAACTTTATGTGATTATGATGGATTATTATTTTTCAATTTGAAGGACAGTGAGATGGTCAACTGAAGTGTACTTTGAGTTATGTTTAGAGCAAGTGCCCAGTGGTATTTTAGGATAGTAGAGTGGCTTCATTTGGTGTATGTAATGGATAATAAAACTCAGTAGTCTGACGTTTATTATGTTACATATACCTAATGTGCTTACCGGACTTCTGATAGAACAAAAAACAATGAGAAAATTCCCGTGACATTGACAAAGTACTTATCCAAACAAATGTTTAATAACTATTGACTCACTCTCATAGATGATATTTTGATATTTAATGTGCATTCAATTGCGATATCAAATAGACACCTGTTGAAATCTTTCTGTTTCTCCGGATGCTGCAGGCAATAATTGGAGATCATGTAGAGGTAGGCGCAAATACATGCATTGATAGAGGCAGGTAACTTGGTGAAGGGAAATGATCCGTTGGACAGTCCATGATTGATTTTAATATACCTAATATTATGGAGTATTGTCTCTTTCTATCTTATTTTATGGTTGATTGCAGCTATCTCTTGCTATTGATTTTCATCAATTTTTATTAACTGCAGTTGGAGGGATATAGTGATTGGAGATGAAACCAAGATTGATAATCTGGTTCAGGTATTGTCTTTCCTGCTATAAATCAGACTCCATATCTCTTTCCTGTAAAATGTCAGTTTCCTTTGCAGATAGGCCACAATGTGGTAATTGGAAAGTGCTGCATGATTTGTGGACAAGTAGGAATTGCTGGTTCTGTAATGTATTTATGTTTCATCTCATTGGTTAAATGATTATTCTTCCTGCTTTTGAGAGTTATCCTGTCATAAACATTTTTCAACAGGTTGGGGTGATGGAAATATGCCCAAGAGAATTCTGAGGGAATCGGAAGTTCTGGCTTGAGGCCGGAAGTTCCGGGTTCTGGAGCAACCGGAAGTTCCGGGTTCTGGAGCAACCGGAAGTTCTGGTGCGACCGGAAGTCCCGGGCCAGCCTCAGTTTCGGTTTTTGAAGGAACCAGAAGTTCCGGTTGGACCGAAATTTTTGGGCCTGCCTGAAAGGTGAATTCTGGACGAACCGAAAGTTTCGGGTGGAATCGAAACTTCCGGGTCGAAATAAATTCGGTATAGAATGTTATTTTCAGAAGTTCTGGTTGGACTGGAAGTTCTGGACAGAAATAAATTCGTACAGAAGGTTATTTTCGGAAGTTCCGGGCCTGGACCAGAACTTTCGGGCCAGACGAACAGATTAGATCTGTTGAGCTTTAATGCTGATTAAAGACCTATAAGAGGGCACTATATAAAGAAAGGAGGGACTAGGACGAAAAAGCTGCTGTTGCTAAGGCTGCTCCTCCTTAACCCTAGCCGCCACCTCTCCTAGCTACACCAGTTGTGGTCGTTTCTCCCCTAATCTCCCGCGTAGTACTAGCATACCGACGTGAGGTGATCCTGTCCCTGTACGTGTGGATACCGTGGAGGCACCGCTGCTACTGCGGTGCTGATCTTCTCATGAAGATCACAAGGATACATCGACTTTGCCACCGACGATTGGATAGAGCCGGGTGAAGTTGATCGAGGACGCGCTTCTCCAACTCTTCTTTCGCTGCACTAGCGCGTCTCACGTTTGAGGTAACGATCCATGATGTCATTACATGCATGGTTCCTGGGCGAACTAGATAGAAAATTTTGAATTTACTGCTAGCGTAGCCTCCCTAATTCCCCAACAATGATATCAGAGCCTACGTGTGTAGTGTTCGATCTGAATCATACACATATAGGTGATATGTGGTGGAAATAGATTAGATCTATTGTTCTTGCGTTGGATTTTTGGAAGTTTCGGGCTCTAGCATGAACTTTCGGGCCGAAATAATTTTCATACAGAAGGTTATTTTCAGAAGTTCCGGGTTTGACTCGGAAGTTCCGAGCTTTGACCGGAAGTTCTGGGCCTTGAGCCGGAAGTTCCGGATCCACTTTTCAGTCACGCATAGATTCGACGCCTAACTTGTTTTTACAGAGAATGTTATGACTGGTATGGCCTTGTGATGTATATGATGCATGTATGTAATTTTTATGGCCTGCATGTCATGGTTAATTACAGCCCAAGGCTGTTCTATTATTGTACGACCTGCGTGTCGACATATGATGCTTCTTCTCATGTAATTTGTATAGTGCTATTAGATGTAATAGACTCATACAAGATCATGGAGGCTTGAAGCGTGATGGCCCGAAGGACAAGAACCGTGGAGATGGAGATCACCATGTGAGAAGAGTCATACTATGTCACAGTTAATATGATTGCCTGTGATGTTTACTTATGTTCCTGTCATACTATTCTTTCATGTTTTGTATATAGTAGGCATCGTTACCATGTTAGAATAGTTTTTCTCAGAAAATTAAGAGTCATTGATGCCCTTTCCAATAGCTTCACTTACGAAGATTTTTGATCATTGTATGGTCGGTCTGCTAAAGCAGAGTACCATATTTTATCTTAACCAGTTAGGGTGGATGTCAGACATCTACAAGCATAGTATTGGTTTGCTTAACAAAGCTATCAAAACGGTTTTGGGCTTTGGGGCATGGAGTTGGGCGTCGAGGCATTAGATGCCACCCCAACGAATAAGAGTCACATAGTGATGTAATTAGCAAAAGGTTGCTTACCTATGTCACTAATTTTCTAGCAGTGATGCCAAAGCTCACTAGAAGTTAGTTGAATATGGATCTTGTCCCACTACATGTCATAAGAGGGAAAACGATTGTATATCATATAGTAGAGCATCTTTTATTTGATAAAAGATTCACATAGCATAGTGCTAAAACTTGCATTTTGTTGTAGATCATGGCACCTACTGCTAGTAACACTTTCAGTTTTAATTTGCGATTAATTCTTAAAAAGGAAAAGCTTTCTAGAACAAACTTTATTGATTGGCATACAAACTTAAGAATTGTTCTCAAACAAGAGAAAAAGGAATATGTTCTAAAGGAGCCTCATCCTGATGAACCAGCTGATAATGTATCTGCCACGGATCAGAGGGCTTATGAGAAGCACGCCAACGATTCAATTGATGTTAGCTGTCTCATGCTTGCATAAATATCCTCGGAGCTTCAGAAGCAATATGAAAACAGGGATGCCTACGATATGATCATGGGACTCAAAGGCATGTTTGAGAACCAAGCTCAGGCCGAGAGGTACAACACCTCAAAGTCCTTGTTTGCGTGCAGGTTAACAGAAAGCAGTCCAGTCAGTTCTCATGTGATCAAGATGATTGGTTACATTGAGAGCCTAGAAAAACTTGGTTTTCTCCTTGGCCAAGAGTTGGCTACGGATGTGATTCTCCAGTCGCTCCCTGCGAGCTTCGAGCCGTAAATCTTGAACTTTCATATGAACAGCATGGTGAAAAGCATGGCTGAATTGCGTGGGATGCTAAAGACTGCTGAGGAAAGTATTAAGAAAAACTCTAGTCATATGATGATGGTTCAAAAAGATAGCAAGAAGAGAAAACGCAAGGGCAAGGCTAAAGTTTCAGATGAGATCTCAAGCTCTAAGCCTAAACCTGTTGGAAAGTCCAAGGTTGGCCCTGCTACTTCTGACACTTACCATCACTGCCATAAGATTGGTCATTGGGGAAGGAATTATAAGTTGTACTTGGAAGAACTCAAGAAGAAGAAGGAAAGTAAGACTTTCACTTCAGGTATAAATATTATTAAAATTAATCTTGCTACTCGTCCAAATGATTCATGGGTATTTGATACCGGATCAATGATTCATACATGTAAATCGTTGCATGGATTGAATAGGACAAGGAAGTGTGCAAGAGGTGAATTGGATGTACGCGTCGGCAATAGTCCAAGAGTTGTTGCGTTGGGCGTCGGCGTTTATTCTTTGTCGCTACCCTCAGGATTAGTTTTGGAATTGAATAATTGTTATTACATTCCTACCTTGGGCAGAAATATTATCTCTTCTTTATGTTTAGAAAAAGATGGTTATAAATTTATAATAAAGAACAAGTATTGTTCGATATTTTCGAATGGTATGCTCTATGGTACTTGTCCTTTGTTGAATAGATTATATATTCTGAATCTTAAAGATATACCTATTTATAACATTAATACGAAGAAGCCTCGGCTTAATGATTTGAATCCCATTTTTGGTTGGCATTGTCGTTTAGGTCATATAAATGAGAAGCGTATACAGAAGCTCCATAAAGATGATCTTCTGGAGTCATTTGATTTTGAATCATTTAATACGTGTGAGTCTTGTTTACTTGGAAAAATGACTAAGACGCCTTTCACTAGTCAAAGTGAGAGGGCAAATAAATTGTTTGCCCTTGTACATACAGATGTATGTGGACCAATGAGTTCTACGGTCAGAGGTGGTTTTCAGTACTTCATTACTTTTACCGACGACTTTAGTATCTTTGGTTACAACTACTTAACGAGGCATAAGTCAGAATCCTTTGAAAAGTTCAAGGAGTTCTAGAATAAGGTACAAAATCATATAGGTAAGACAATTAAATTTCTACGATCGGATCATGGAGGTGAATATTTGAGCCATGAGTTTATTGAGCATTTAAAGCAATGTAGAATTGTTCCACAGCTGACTCCACCAGGCACGCCTCAATGGAATGGGGTGTCCAAGTGAAGGAACCAAACTTTGTTAGACATGGTCCAATCAATGATGAGTCAATCTGATCTTCCATTGTCTTTTTGGGGATACGCTCTAGAAACTGCTGCTTTCACATTGAACAGGGTTTCATCTAAATCTGTAGAGAGGACACCATATGAGATATGGACTGAAAAGCCTTTCGGGTTGTCTTTTCTAAAGATATGGGGTTGTGAAGCCTATGTAAAACGTTTGACGTCCGATAAGCTCACTCATAAATCTGATAAATGCTTCTTTGTGGGGTATCCTAGGGAAACCAAAGGATATTACTTCTACAACCGGGAAGAAGGCAAAGTGTGTGTCGTCCGGAATTGTGTTTTTCTTGAGAAAAAATTTCTCTCGAAAGGAATTAGTGGGAGCACGGTGCGACTCGAAGAGATTCGATAACCACTGGAAAGTATTTCAGCTCCTATTAAATCACAACTCGACATGCAAGATATTGTAGAACCTGTTGTCGAGACACCAGCCCCATGTCGATTGGAAAGGGTTAGTCGTGCACCCGAGCGGTTTGTGTTTCTAACCACGGGGCAGCACGACATATTATTGTTGGACAACGATGAACCTAAGACCTACTCGAAAGTAGTGATGGGACCGGACTCTAAGAAATGACTTGGAGCCATAAGATCCGAGTTAGAATCTAGGCGAGAAAATCAAGTTTGGAATTTGGTCGATCCGCCTTATGATGTCAAAACTATCGAGTGTAAATGGATTTTTAAGAAAAAGATAGACGTTGATGGAAATGTTCACATCTATAAGGCACGATTGGTGGCGAAAGGTTTCAGGCAAATCAAGGTGTTGATTATGATGAAACATTTTCGTCCGTCGTAATGCTAAAGTCTATCCGGATCATCCTAGCAATTACCGCATATTATGACTATGAGATATGGCAAATAGATGTCAAAACGGCTTTCCTTAATAGAAACCTAAGCGAAGATGTGTACATGACACAGCTTGAAAGTTTTGTTGATCCAAAAAATGCTGGGAAACTTTGCAAGCTTCAAAAGTCAATTTATGGGCTGAAGCAAGCTTCTCAGAGTTAGAATCTTCGTTTTGATGAAGTGATTAAAGGGTTTGGTTTCATTAAGAATGAAGAAGAGCCTTGTGTTTACAAAAGGGCTAGTGGGAGCGCACTTATATTTCTGGTCTTATATGTAGATGATATATTGTTGATCGGAAATGATATTCTAATGCTCGATGTTGTTAAATCTTCGTTGCGAAAAAGTTTCTCAATGAAAGATCTTGGAGAGGTAGCATACATATTGGGCATAAAGATCTATAGAGATAGGTCGAGAAGGCTAATTGGATTAAGCCAAAGCACATACATTAACAAGGTATTAAAACGGTTCAATATGCAGGATTCCAAGAAATGTTTCTTGCCAATGTCACATAGTATTACTCTCAGCAAGAGTCAGTGTCCTTCGATACCTGATGAGCTAGAGAAGATGAGTATGATCCCGTATGCTTCCACAATCAGGTCCATCATGTATGCCATGCTTTGTACACGTCTAGATGTCTCCTATGCTCTAAGTGTTATGAGTAGATACCAATCAAACCCGGGTGATTGTCACTGGGCGATAGTAAAGAGTATTCTTAAGTACTTGAGAAGAACTAAGGATATGTTCCTAGTCTACGGAGGTGCGGAGGAACTCATTGTAAATGGTTACATCGACGCTAGCTTCCAAACCGACAAGGACGATTCGAGATCGCAATCTGGATTTGTGTTTTGCCTCAATGGAGGCGCAGTGAGTTAGAAGAGTTCCAAGCAAGAAACGGTTGTAGATTCAACAACGGAGGTCGAGTAGCGGCTGTTTGTATATGAACCTATCGGGTCACACGCTTAAGAGGATGGGATTTAAAGCTTACAAGAATTGACTCTTGTACAAGTGAGAGATTCATGGAAATATGTCCAAGAGAATTCTAGGAGAACCGAAAGTTCTGGCTTGAGGCCGGAAGTTTCGGGTTCTAGAGCAACCGGAAGTTTCGGTGCGACCAAAAGTTCTGGGCCAGCCCTAGTTTCGGTTTCTGGAGGAACCAAAAGTTTCGGTTGGACCGGAAGTTCCGGGCCTGCCTGAAAGGTGAATTTTGAATGAACCAGAAGTTCCGGGTGGAACTAGAACTTTTGGGTCAAAATAAATTTGATATAGAATATTATTTTCGAAAGTTCCGGTTGGACCGGAAGTTCTGAGTCTAGAAGTTATAGTTGGACCAGAAGTTCCGGACAAAAATAAATTCATACAGAAGGTTATTTTCGGAAGTTTCGGGCCAGACAAACTTCCTGCTTCATACAGAAGGTTATTTTCGGAAGTTTTGGGCCAGACGAACTTCCTGCTTTTGAGAGTTATCCTGTCATGAACATTTTTCAATAGGTTGGAGGACTATGTAACATTGGGTGGTAGGGTGGCAATCTGGGATCATGTCTCCATTGCTTCAAAGGTGTTGTGTTTCCCAGCTCTGTTCTTTTGGTGTAGCTTCCAATTCGCGTGATTCAAAACAAAAATAATTCAGAATCTACAGTGTCGTGTTGATGTGTACGTGTTATAAATTTTACTACGTCACTCAGTGTATACTTTTGAGCCTTGACTGACACCAAAGATGCTTCACTGATCATAAATTTATTTTCCTTAGTCCCGTTACAAGTTCGACTTGCAGCAAATAGTTCAGTGACAAAGGATATTTAGAAGCTTGGTGACTATGGTGGATTTCCAGCAGTAAACATTCCCTTCATTTTATAGCTATAACCTTACATGTGTCAACTTCACAGACATTCGATATTCACGTTGAATTTAGGTCCCTAAAAATGAGTGGTGCCGGCAAACTGTTAATTTACGCATATTTTTGAAGAAAGATGGTGACAGAAGATAGTACCTCCACAAACCTGTGACGGAGATTTTTTTATTAGTTGTAGCTTGACGAGTGGAGTGGATGTAAATATGTAATACCCCTTTCTTAATGGAGTTAATGTATTTTTAGCTCAATATATGAGATGCCTCATAATGTCGTTTCAGTTATTGGAATTTGAGTTGTTATCCTTTGGTTGTACAACACGTACAGATTTTATAGCTTCAAGGTCTAGCCTGGGCTGTTCATTTTATAGCTTCAAGACAAACACATATAAATTGAACTTCCTGCAGAGTCCTTCTGGTATCAAGGTTAGTCAATTTGTTTCATTTCTATTCTTTCTGTCTTCCATGCTTAATTTAGCATGATTTTATCTTGGGTGGTACAGAAAGTTGTTTAGTTTCAGAACAGTCCAAAACTGATGGTTATTTTTCTAGATTAAAAAAACTTGAAAGTATTTGGATTGGATGAGTATAAAACTTAAAACTAACATTAATATTGGGCATCATGTTTGATTGGTGCACACAGTAAAGAAGCATCAGTGGCCTTGTGTTTATATAGACATGTTTTGCTTGGCATATGTTTTTAAATATAGTCATCAACCTCAACCTTTAGCTTGTAGTTATTGAGAAGATAGGCACATAATACTCTTTGTTCCAAGTTGAAGTTTGAGAAAGAAAGGAATAGCATTTGGTTGTGAATTTATC
>KE371019.1:582262-593981 GCA_000418225.1 Zizania latifolia
AAAAAAACTAATATGGATTGATAAGTAGGCTATAGTGTAATTTTTTGACATACTAATTTTAGAGTATTTTCTTGCATCCTATCATTTTGAATGTTAAAGAAGTAAAAAAAATTCTTCAAATGAGAATTATGGCAATGAGTCAGACGCACAGATCCATGCGAGAGATGGAATTTGGAAGAAAGCTTGCAAGCAAACACTTCTTTCGTCATGTTTTAGAGTAAGTTTTGGTAATTGTCTTATAATATTCTTCTTGTTTTATTTATTATCTATCTATATCATTTTGCAATAAATTTCCACTCAGTTGCTTATTATGTCCATCTAAATTTTAATCAAAGAGCAACTGTACATTCGACAAAAGAACTTACTTTTCTCTGTTTATTGGTGTGACATACACAGTCAAGCGAAGATGCTTCAAATGAAGCTCGTGGGTTGGGGAAACCACAGTTGGTGCTTGTTCCTTTGGGTACGGCTTTTCATACTACATGGCCTTGCTCATTTTATATTTTAATTCTATTGTTGATTTCAGTAATTAAATCTATTTAGGTTTGCTTGCTTAATCTCGTTGCAATATCATCAACTTGGGTAAGAGTGACTTATTATCTTTTGATTTTTACCGTAATATTAGTATTAGTTTGTAATTATTAGTACTAGTTAGAAAAACGGGATAAGGGATAAACATGGAGAGGGGAGACCGTATCAGATTTTGTTTCTTTAAACATGAGTCGATCATATCAAATTTGATGATATTACTATATATGGCATTTGCCGATTATTAAGTCAGTTTATAGGAGAGAATTCTAGTAGACGTGACTAATCCCGATTGCCCCTATAAATAAATAAATACAAGGGGTTGGCCGATGGACAACACACATTTGTTTAAAAAATCAGTCTACTGCATTTTATTGTTTTTTTATCTTTATATATAGGTTTAGGAGTAATTTACTCACAAATCATTCGTCCACTCTATGAGATTGAGATTTTATCTCTTTCTTGGTTTGTCCCGTAATCATTTGTGTTGTCCAGAAAAAAGGTTATTCTTTACGGATTTGTCCATAAATCTATCATCCTTCCTCCACGGAAGTGAGAAAAAACAATGTCAATTGACAATTGCACGTCGCTCAACTGGAACTTCCGACAGGCAGTCCAGAACTTTTGTGATATATATGTTCTTATATGACGCCACTGCTGATATGAGCTACAAGGACTACACCAATTGTAATTGCTTCGTCGGAGACTAGACAGCGTGTTTGATGCGAGGACATGTTTTAGTATCTACACGAATACGTAGGATCATCCAACTGAAAAAGCCCCTAGTAAGCCAGTGCCTTTGTCTCATTCTCAGGGAAGAACATGGCTGTTTTATTTGCACGTGACCATCCATTGTACTTCTTACAACAAGATGGAGAGTTTCCGGAGGAATTTTACGGGAAATCGAACTAAAATCACGTGTTCTATAGAGGAATCTACCAGCTGCAGCTGGTTGCCCAACATTTGACGATGAATGAAGTTACGACCTCCAGTTTTACGAAAGAAATCGTTTTAGACTTGTATCAAGAGTTACTTAAAACAAATCGTTTTGTATTTTATTTTATATTTTGGACGACTATACCTCTGATATAGTACTACTTTCTCCTCGTTTCCTACGCTATCTTTACTCTCGCATTGTATTTAATAGGAGCAAATAAGAATTATATATTAATAGTTGCTTCTTGGAATCTAAAATCATATCCAAATTAACTTGCTTTTATAAACTGAAGAAAGTACTGTTACTGATGAGGTGAGATCTCAATTCTCAAGCATGGACAGACCTAGAGGTATGCCGGGTTGGCCACGACATACCCAGGATTTAGGATATTAGAGAAGTACATAATAGCACTCTCAGAGCCACAAACTATTTCGTGGCCCAATGGAGAGGGCGCATCTACGTGAACAGGAGGTCCCGGGGTCGATGTAAATAATAATTTAGTGTTTTCTCTTTGCAGTAAAAAATTAGTATTCTTCCTTTGGCTGTTCATGTTTAAGAAACAAAATTTATTATTTACATGCATATTAGTTTATTGTTTGTAACTATATATCGTAATGAAAGTATGACTCTGTTAGTATAATATGGATAAATTTCTAACTTAATCTTTTAATTCAGCACTTATCATATTATTTAGTGCATGTATACTATAAATTTAATAATCATCTACTTAATTAGAAAAATATATTTACTAAATTATATATAAAGATTTCGACGTGACATATAAAATCCTAAAGTATTCTCAAATGATGTGGAGTGTGTGCACATATATATACTGTATAGGTGTAGCATTGAAGTGTGAAGGCACAAACACCAGAGTGGCAGCTAGCTGAGCAGACAGAGGTCAGGGCAGGGGTCCCCCTTCACCTTCAAGGCAGGCCCAGATGCCCCGCTCACATCTGCCGGCCATTGGAGACATGTACTGCCACCGGAGGAGGATGGTGCCGGCGCTGCTGGTGGTGGTGGTGGTGGCGGCATTGCTGCCGGCGGCGGTGGTGGCGACCAACTACACGGTGGGCGACGAGAAGGGGTGGAACCCCGACGTGGACTACACTGCCTGGGTGAAGAAGCACCGCCCCTTCTACAAGGGCGACTGGCTCCGTAAGCTCGATTTCATCTTCTCTCTCTCTCTCTCGCCATTGATGACGCAATGCGATGCGAGCTCAGCTAGCTGCTTCGTTGGTGGAGCGGACAGTGTTCGAGTACCAGAACGGGAGGTCGGACGTGGTGCAGGTGGACGAGGTCGGGTACGACAACTGCGACAAGGCGAGCGCCATTAGCAGCTACAGCAAAGGGCACAGCTACGCGTTCCAGCTCAAGGAGGCCAAGGACTACTTCTTCATCTGCAGCTACGGCTACTGCTACAACGGCATGAAGCTCGCCGTCACCGCCAAGAAAGGGAGCCCCGCCTCCTCCTCCTCCTCCGGCTCTGGCGGCTCCTCCTCCAAGTCCGCCACCGCCTCTAGCTCCTCCTCCCTCGCCCCGCCCTACGCCGCCTTCCTCGGCGCCGCCCTCCTCCTCCTCAGGATGCTCTGATCTGCCTCTTCTTCTTCCTCATCCTCCCTGCTCGGTTTATATGTTTGCTATCAATTGCTTTCTTAATTTATATATCATCTTCCTAATTAGTTATTTTCTCTAGTTGAGATTGCAAAGATCCAGCAAGTGTGGATTCAAAGAGTTTGATTTTTTCTGCATTAATTATAAATTCTTGAGATCGATGACTTCATTACAGTAGTATATTTTTGCTCAATTCTTGTTTCTGAGTGCATTATATTTTACTGGGGTATGTCATGTGATTATTGATGCCAGCAAAAAGAAAAGAAAAGGAGAGTGATGCAGATTGCAGAGAGAAAGGTTGATGAGCATGTGATGTGGCCCATGTGGGTTGAGAAGTGGTACACACTTGCAGAGTAGCAGATGAGATTTTCCTTTGCTTCTCCATCACTCCATCTCTCCTCACTTCTGCTCCTCTCCACAGCTACTCACTTGCTTGGCTCTGTATGTCTCCTTGTGTAGTTTACCTACTACTAATCATATAGGTATCATATCATCTAATGAACTGGTGCCAGCTGATTAACAGTACTAATTAATGCTGATTAGCTTGTGTTTTAGTTTTAACTTTTAATTAAGTAAGCTTGGTCTTCGTCCATTACGCCTTGTCCCCAGTCTCGACTGTATTATCTCTTCTCCAACCACAGCAGGCTGAGTTAGTACTTGTTTCTCTACGCTGCTATGCATGCCGCAACCCTCTCTCACCCACGTGGTATTGGTATCATCTTTGCGCATATTCGTCCTGACAAACCGACGATTTCGACATCATCATCTCTTGGGTATCTCCATCCACAATTACTACCGTGATTGCATCATTATCTTGGTCTTCAGCTCACAATTTGCCAGCATCATCAACAATGAGCTAATCTCCCTCGTTTTGTGCGCCGAGTGCCACCATGGTTGCGAAAAAAAATTAAAATCGCTACCATTGAATAGCGATCCAAGTCAGGGTCCTAATTGCAAGTTTCTTTTGAAATTAAAAGAAAAACACACATGAAACAATGAATCGTGCATTACATTAAGGTACAGGTTAACCGCACGTACGCACCAACCAATTGGTGTGAACATCATGTCACTTATTTGAATGTTTATACATTGCAGAATCATGACAACAGATACGCCGATCGAAATCTGCAATGCCCAATATTGACACATACACAACTTACAAACCTGTGCAACACATCAAGTAATACTCTATGCACTAGAGCACAACACTATAGAGCCCCCAAAAGATGCTGAAACGACATCACCGTGTTGGGGCACAGTCCTATAAATAGGTTATTGATCAAAAAACCATTTGCATCTATCATGTGGTTTTAGGACTCCTCGTTCTTCACTGGGGTCCACTGTGCAGCTTCTCTCTTCTTTCTGATCAGAAATCCAAAAGAGAAACCCAGCAGCAGCGCAAACAGCACGCTGCCTCCAATTTCCAAGTACAGCAGATGAAATTTCTGTTTGGTGCTTACCCCTGTGTCGAGCTTATTATCATCGACAACCTCAGCAACACCACTGTTACTAGGTACTTGCCCAGAGAATATCTCCACCATATCATGGACTTGTCCATCATGGTTACCAATGTACATTAGTGTCAGCTTCTCCTTTGTGGCTACAAGTTTAGTGTATCCAAACTCACCACCACGGTACATGGACCACTCAGGCTGTGGATAGATGGGAACATCAGGGTGATCATGCCTTGGTTGCCAGATCGGTTGCCAATCTTGGCCACCCATCCCAATCACAGCATGAACAGGAGCACTAGGGTATACGAAGCTTGATGAAAGGTTGAGACATTGGAAGTTTTTGATGGGGCAGAACCTCTCGTATCTGTGGACATGTCCCCATAGCGCAAGGGTCACATTGTAGGTCACCAAGAGTGGTTCCAGATTCTGGACCATCTGCTGTCTCAGTGCAAACTCCCTGTCTTCATTGCTTGATGTATACATGGGCCGGTGACCCTGAAACACAACAAAAGGAGTTCTACTTCGGTTGACCTTCTCAAGGTCGGCTTTTATGAAGTTGTATTGATCACTGCCCTGAACAAAATTAGTTTCAGTTGACATGTAAATAAAATGCACGACACCTGAGTCGAAGGAGTAGTAGAGATTCCTGGTGTCTGGAGCTCCAGTGCCAGTAGGCACAAAAGAATTACCAGGCATTCTGAACTTGACACTGTAAGGTATACCACATTCGCCTCCACCATCCGTTCCATATATACCAGCTGCCCACCATGGTTTCCATGGTTGTGATGGCCAGTCATACTCATGATTTCCTATGCAGACGTGGTATGGAGTATTGGCAGCAATAGGCTCAATCTGGCTGAAGAAGTGATCCCATACCCAAGCATAGCCTCTAGCATAGCTGATGTCCCCAATGTGTGAAATAAATGCAGGCTTATCTCCAAGGGCTTGAATATCACGAAGTATCCACTTTACGGTCAACAAGCTTTCATCTTGCGTCCGAACATAGGTGTTGTATGGTACAGATGTGCCCATGTCACCAAAGAGAAAAGCAATTGTTTCATTGGCCTCACTGTCACGTGAAATGAAACTGTATGTATCACTCCATCCTCCAGAGTCACTACCAACCTATACAAAACAGTTCAGTTGATCAAATTGAACAATGGAAGAAAATATATATGAAAAATATGCTCAAGCAGGTATTCACTATTATTAGAAGCATGAATAGCCCCCAAGCATAGCAAAAATAAGAGAATAATTATCTAGTTCCCCCTTAAAAAGCTATGAAATCCTGTGTCAACAAAAGGAAGCAAATCAAAATAATTATCAATCAATAGTATGGCATATGCAGTTCCAACTGTAATCAACTAATCATACAGACACAAAAAGGTACATCAGCAGCACAACAGTGGTGCTCACAACCAAAACTGATGTTTTAAATATATTTATATAAAAACTGATGCTTGGGATTGAAAGGCTTTTGTTGTCTATAAAAACTGAATTTTGAAATAATGAGTACCAACCGACAAAAAGAAAAGCTAATGTTTTGAAATTCTGTCTAAAAGGTATAATGCTCACCAAGTCTTTTAAGGATTCCTGAATATTCATAAATATATGTTCATGACAACTAGGTACATTGAATTATCAGTTGCTAATACAGTGTAAGAATAAAACTCAATGCAGATGACTTTATTAATCTCTTCAATCATAATCCATAACAGCAACTGCGCAATGTACATGCAACTCAAATGAAGCAAAGAGTGAAGAAGAAAGTCAGATGAACAAAGCTATATCTTACAATCAAAGGTTTAGGCTATGAGCAACAAAGTATAAAAACTGTTCAATATCTCAGTTCTCAGAGATCATATGAATCAAAACCTTACTAACTACTAAGTGTCTAAGTTGAATCTATAAAAAAATGAAGTTGCAGTGTGGCATCTCCCTGATTGAAATCCTAAACCTTGATGAACTAACAGTCATACCCTAATTGCAGGTGAGAGCTGAAGCATATTTGATTGGTAGAAGCTCAGTAGCTACTCAGAATAAAAAAGATTCAATCTTTGCAAGTAACATTAATCCACAATTCCCTAATTAAATAAAAAACATGAATTCCAGATGACAAAACTGATATCAAAACTCCCACTTACAGAAAGTACTGCCTACTGAGTCTAATAATAACCATCAAATGATCAGAAATAAACTTTGCTATATCAACTTTCAGTTCTTAAAAGGGGACACTCAAAGATAGTGCTATAGTAGTGGGTGCTCATGGCTCCAGCTCTTAAAGTTCAAATCTCAAGCATTTGTAATGCACACCATCAATGATTCAGATATCTTCACCTCAAACTGAATTTATAGACCAAAACTTACTAGCATCATATTCGATAAATAAATGAAATTCATCCCTGTAACCACAAATGCTACAGAGTCCAGATAACTCCTGTATTGAAATCCAAAACTCCCATGTGCCTAAAGTACTACCCTAAATCCCAAACTGAAACTGCAGGCTGCAAATTAGCAAAAATTAAATCGGGAATCAGAGTCACAAAAAATAGATCTTTAGTAGTTAAAATCCCATCAAGAGCCAAGTGATTCACCTTGTAGAAGTACCTCCTTCCAGGCTCCAACCCCTTCATGAGGCCGTCGAAGACGAACCCCGGATCCCTCCACCCGACGCTGCCGTTCGCCGGCGAGTCGCACATGTGCTTCTGCTCGTACGTCATCACCTCCGTCGCCACCTCCTTCCAATCCCCAGCATCCTCCTTCCCCGGCCCATACCTCACCACCCTCTTCCCGCCGTCGGCGCAGACGAACATGACCCGCATCTCGTCGACCCTATCGGCGAAGGCAAGGTGCACCTGGTCGGGCCGGGCGGACTCGAAGGCGATCTCTCCAGAGACGGCGACACGGTGGCGGCCGTGAGGGAGCGGATTGCCGTCGTGGTCGACGTGGTGGTAGGAGTACTCCTTGGCGGGCCAGCGGAAGAGGCGGAACTGGTAGGGCGCACGCAGGTTGGGGATGCGCGGGAGGGAGAACTCGCAGGCGCCGGTGCGCCAGGTGGCGGAGCCATTGAGGAAGAGGTATCCGAGGAAGTCGCGGTCGGAGGAGGACGGCGGCGAGTAGATGGCCACGTAGTCGAGGCCATCCGGGTCCGGGAGGTCGGACCATCGGATCGTGATCTGTCGGTCGTACTGGGCGATCTTGGCGGGCGTCGCGGTGAGCGTGGTGGCCCCGGCCTCGCCGGCGGCGAGGGCCGCGAAGAGGAAGAGGAGGAGGGGGTTTTGGGGGTGCATTTTACCGGGGACGCCGAGCGAGCGAGTATCAACTATCAAGATATAGCTAGATCACTGACGAGGTGGGACCCAGTGTCAGTTGACCGAACTGGAAAGGCGTCAATTTTTCAACTCTTGCGGCGAAATGGAAATGCATTTGATCCTAATTTTCTCTTTTCTCCTTTGTGATTATTGTGAATGGGAGGATTCTCTACTCAACCCCAATATGTATTTAAATCAGTCTCACTTGAAATATGGCTTTCAGATTTAAGTTTGCTGCTACGGATTTGTTTGTCACAACGCAAGCTTTTCAGATTTAGATACTATTGTTGGATATACAGTTTATATATTAAGGTCCCATTTTGATTATAGGGACTAAACTTTAATCCCTGTCACATCGAATGTTTAGATACTATTTTGGAATATTAAATGTAGGCTATTTACAAAATCCATTCATAATCGGTGAATTATTCGCGAGACGAATCTAATGAGCCTAATAACGTAATGATTTGATAATGTCATGCTATAGTAAACATTTGCTAATCATGGATTAATTTGGCTTAATAGATTCGTCTCGTGAATAATCCTCCGATTTTGCAATTATTTTTATAATTAGTTCATGTTTTGATGTGCACGGGGATGCCCAATCTTCCGTCAGGAGGGTAAACACGATTTGTAGAGATCTCGACGTTGACGGTTCGGCTTCAGATCAGCACCGATCCGAAACCAGCAACCGCTACACCACCGCTCCGCTGGTTATCAACCACGCGCGAACGTGATTGACCTCGCCAAGAAGGCTTATCCCTGCTTGCGAATCGAGAACACAAGCAAGAACGAGGTAGACGCAATCTAAAATTACAGATAATAGTGGAGGTATTCGAAATTTAGGGTTCTACAAACTAATACACGGCGAAACTGTCACAGCAGAATAATCTAAACAAAACCCAACCCTAACATTGGCGGCGGGTGCCTATTTATAGGGTTCACAGGGCGTAGTTGCCTTCTATGACATGGGCCGGATCCCAAGGAATATGGGCCCGGATTCCAAGGAATATGGGTCGTACCCTAGCAGGACTCTAATTCTGAACAGGCTCGAGTATCTTTATCGAGAGATGGTCAGGAGTAGGCTGATTGTTGGTCGGGGTCGGTGTCGGGGTCGGCCAATAAGTCGGTGTTGGGGTTGGAGTCGGGGTCGGCCGATAGGTCGATGTCGGGGTTGGAGTCGGGGTTGGGATTGGCCGCTTGGTGGACGGGATCGGTCGATTGGTCGGTCTGCTCGAGCGTCCCGGCCGATATGTCGTAGTCAGAGTCGGGGTCGGGATTGGCCGATTGGTGATCAGGATCGGCCGATTGGTTGATCTGCTCGAGCGTCCCGGCCGATAGCTCGAGCGTCCTGGCCGATAGGTCCTTGTCCACTGTTGGCTTGGCTTCACGTTCCTCTTCATCGGCCGATTGGTCGGTCTGTTCGAGCATTCAGGCCGATAGTCCCTTGTCATCGTTTTCGTGGTTCCTAAGGATCAAAATATCACCCATAAATAGCATTCCATTCCTATTCATATCAGTATGGATAGTAAGAAACGAATGCAACTCATAATGAAGCTTTCGAGCACGTGAGCGAGTGATTGGTCCTGGAATTATATAGTGAGGAATGTCTCTGTCATTGTGGGCGATGTCCTCATCATCCTCCCCCTCTTGAATTGGAGTCGTCCTCGACTCGAGCTCATCTTCATGTCCCAAGTAAGGCTTCAAATCTAAAACATTAAAGGTGAGACTAACCCCAAAATCTACAGGTAATTCAAGCTTGTATGCATTGTCATTAATTTTCTTAATTATCCTGAAAGGACCATCAGCTCGAGGCATCAACTTAGACTTTCTCAAATCTGAAAATCTTTCTTTGCACAGGTGTAACCAAACAAGGTCACCAATCTCAAATGATACATGTCTCCTACCTTTACTACCAGAAATTTTAAACTTTTCAGTCATCTTCTCAATGCTTTCCTTAGTTTTGGCGTGTAATTTCAGAATAAGTTTAGCTCGTGCCTCCGCATCTAAATATAAATGTTCAGAAGTAGGCAAAGATAAAAGATCAATGGGTGCACGTGGATTAAAACCATAGATAACCTGGAAAGGGCTCACCTTGGTAGTAGAATGTACCGATCAGTTGTATGCAAACTCCACATGAGGTAAACACTCTTCCTACATCTTTAAATTCTTCTTCAAAATAGTCCGCAACAGGGTGGATAATGTACGATTAACTACCTCGGTTTGTCCATCGGTTTGAGGGTGGCAGGTGGTGGAGAATAACAGCTTGGTTCTCAACTTGTTTCATAAGCTTCACCAAAAGTGGCTCAAGAACTTCGCATCTCGGTTGGAGACAATGGTATTGGGCACTCCATGAAGGCGAACGATTTCCCTGAAAAACAAATCAACAATGTTTGTAGCATCATCGCTCTTATGACAAGGTATAAAATGTATCATTTTAGAGAATCGATCTACCACCACAAATATACTATCCTTTCCCCTCTTAGTCCTAGGTAAACCTAAAACAAAGTCCATTGATATATCCTCCCAAGGAATACTAAGAATAGGGAGAGGCATATAAAGTCCGAAAGGGTTTAAGTGTGACTTAGCTTTGTTACATGTAGTGCAGCGTGTGACGTAGCGCTCGACATCTCGCCGCATCCTTGGCCAAAAGAAATGCGTGGACAGCACGTCCTTAGTTTTCTTCGCTCTAAAATGTCCCATCAAGCCACCTCCATGAGCTTCCTGTAAGAACAAAAGGCGAATGGAGCTAGCTGGGATGCATAGCTTGTTAGCACGATATAATAATCCTTCATTCAGCACATACTTATGCCAAGTTCGATCCTCTTTACAATTTGCAAAAGCATCTTTGAAATCTAAATCAGTAGCATATAAATCCTTTAGCGTCTCTAGGCCAAATATCTTATGATCAAGCTAAGATAACATAGAATAACGCCTAGATAAAGCATCAGCTATGATATTATCCTTACCCCGTTTATATTTAATGATATATGAAAATGGCTCTATGAACTCAACCCATTTTGCGTGTCGCTTGTTCAACTTTGCTTGGCTTCTGATATGTTTCAAAGACTCATGATCAGAATGAATGACAAACTCCCTAGGCCAAAGATAATGTTGCCAAGTCTCTAACACCCGAACTAAGGCATACAACTCCTTATTATAGGTAGAGTAATTCAGAGTAGGGCCATGCAGTTTTTCACTAAAGTAAGCAACGGGCTTACCTTCTTGTAGCAGCACGCCTCCTATCCCAATCCCACTAGCATCACATTCAAGTTCAAATGTCTTACCAAAGTCAGGGAGTTGGAGTAGCGGAGCATGAGTTAGTTTCTCCTTAAGCGTGTTAAAAGCTTGTTCTTGTGCTGGACCCCATATGAATGAAGCTCCCTTCTTTGTTAGCTCGTTGAGTAGGGCAGCAATTGTGCTAAAATCCTTTACAAACCGTCGATAGAACCCTGCAAGTCCATGGAAGCTTCTTGTGTGACGGTTTGGGGGATCGGCCAGCTCTTAATGGCTTCAATTTTCTCTTCATCCACCTTGATTCTCTGTGGAGTAACAATATAGCTGAGAAAAGAGACACGATTCGTGCAAAAAGTGCACTTTTCGAGATTACTGAATAAGTGTGCTTCCCTCAATGCATTAAAAACAGAACGCAAGTGAATCAAATGCTCATCATCAGGCTTGCTATATATCAAGATATCATCAAAGTAAACCACCACAAATTTCCCGATGAATACTCTCAAAACTTCATTCATCAAACGCATGAAAGTGCTAGGTGCATTAGTTAACCCAAAAGGCGTGACTAGCCACTCATATAGTCCAAACTTAGTTTTGAAAGCTGTTTTCCATTCGTCTCCTAATTTCATCCTAATTTGGTG